>JARHVA010004308.1:1495000-1616382 GCA_037957365.1 Torreya grandis
TTTCTTAGACTTTGTTTATTCACATTATCACTTCCTGGAGTGTACTTAATGTTTGCTATTTTATTGCTTGTGGAACATTTTAATATATTACATGCTTGTGGGCCCCTATGCCATTGGTTGTAATTATTTTATGGGTGGACATTTGAATATGAACTCCCTTCGAGCATGCAAAATTTGAACATGCCCCTTATTTTTGGTCTCCTTAGACTCATTTTATATGACATTGAATGTTATTATTTGTATGATTGATTGTTTTAAAATATTGTATTATTACTTTATATATGTTTCCAAGATCTTAATCATGCATATTAGGGCTTGTTATGATCATATATTGTGAGATTCAATTATATATATACTTAGACATGATACTCATATAATCTACATGATTCATACACATATACTATCATTACTTATCATTTTAAGGTAATGTATTACCAATTTAAATTAACCCCAACTTAAAATAGGGGAATGTCATAGATACATGACTCCACACATATATAGTGTATGCAAAGGGAAATGCATCTAATTTATAAATCAATTCTAGCTCAGAGAAGATAAATCCTACTTACACATGTGATTATCAATACATTATATATTTAGGGTCATGACCAAGATGGATCTATTAGACCTAGCCAAGGGATCTCTTACCATAATAATATCACTAGGGAGGGTTCCATAGTGTCTAGTCAAGCAAAACTATGCAATAAACCTAACTAGGTCTTATGTTTTCATATTCACTAAATTAATAACAAGTAAATTAAAGTCTAATATAATGATCACCAAATCTTGTGACACAAAATGGAGTTAATAAACATTAAAAAAACATGCATAAGAGAATCCTATTTAATCTATGTATAGGTAAGACCCTAATGCATAGAGATAGTAATATATTCAAAATCCATTACTTATACTACTATCTACTAAAGAGAGGAGCAAACTTAGAGATACTTACCTTGAAGATGAACCCATCAAGACTCAATATCTCCCTTGGACAAAGATGCTTAAAAATAGGTTTTTTTGGTTGAATGGATCAATAAAAAAGGATAAACATCCAAGGCTTTTCCATAAGACAAGATTCTTCTCCAAGTAGAAACCCTAAGCTAAGACTCCTCAAGTAGAATTGTAGAAGAGCAAATTGTAACAAAGCAAAAATGAATAATTAAATCTTGTTGTCTCTCTAAGAATGGTGAAATGAATGAATTTATATAGCTAAATCTAACCTTAGTCATTTATAAAAGTTTATCCGATAGGGTCAACCCAATCAACACAATATCATTACTGACAAAAACAAATTAGGTCAAGGTCTAGGTCAACCAAGGGTTGATGTAGACCCTAAATGAGTTTTGTCATTTAGAGTACAGGGCCGATGGGGCCAACATTATATCATAAACCTATCAAAAAGGATTTTAGGTTAGGGAAAGGATAATGAAGGTGGAAAATGACTAGAGGAGGGTGAAAAAGAGGAGGCAAAGCTTAGGGGAATGTTTTTAGGATATGGTTAGATTGATAAAAAGTGGTAGTATATGGATAAGAATCTTGTGAAGTACCAATGGTATCCCCACCCATTTTTTAGTACACCCCTTAAGGTGTGAACTCAGAGAGAGTGAGACTTGATGGGTTACTTCAATTTAAAAAGCATCAGTAATTGATAAATTTTAAAATTATTATGTGTATACATATGCCCCACTCGAAGTTCATTACATGTCACTCAAGTGCAATAGGGGATGGTGATTCAAGAAAAGAACATAACAATACATAATAATGAGGCTAAATTTTTTTTTAGTATTTTAAATAAAAAATAACTAAAATTTAAATGACTAAAATGGAAATAACTAAAAAAGTAAATGTATGCATACCTTGATTTACCTTTATCACTGGATGGTTGTCTACTGTGTTTGTAGTTTTGATTAGGGAGGGCATATAGACTAATTTTGACAAATCCAAAGATACAAAATTAAAGAGAAAAAAAAATAAAAATAGGAAAGGCAAGATAATTGATGCTATATGGATGAGACATACTTAGAAGTTTGGCAAGTTGAGGTGATAAGTGTTATGTTAGACCAAATGACCAAGTCAAAATTTAGAGTAAATCATGTAATTGAAAATCTTAGGCTACTAAAGATAAAAAAACTCAAACAAAAAAACCTTAATTAAGAAATTAAAACTCACCAAGTCAAACCAAGGATACATGTCAAAAATGGTAATAAAACATCAATATAAAAGTAGTAACAATCCTTATTTAAACAAACATGTGCAAGAAAAAGGTAAAATAATATTGATGAGTGAGTAGTAATAATCCTTACTCAATTATCAATGAAAAAAGGTGAAAAAATGGAAAACAACATTGATGAGTGAGAAGTAATAAGCCAACCTCACTCAATAATGGAAAAAGTATATGAAAGTAGAAACAAACTTTGGTGTCCACAAAAATGGGGTACAACAATGGAATTGGTAAAAGAAAATAAGGCATAGCTGAAGATTCAAAGCAATGGTATAAAGAAAGTAATCCATATTTTCTCAAGAATATTGTTTGATTCTAAAGATAGATAAAACTAAAACAAAGTAGTGGTATCATGTTTTTAAGATGTGAAGAAGAGGGAATATAAAAGAAGGGAAAATATATTTAGAATCACACTTTTCCTATCAAGGGGGAGGAATGAAATGGGTGGAGGGGAGAATTAAGTAAAAATAAAGGTAAAGGATATCTTTATCAAATTCAAGACACTCAAATTAAGTTTATCAAAACAAGAGGACTTTCCACATTAAGGACTTTGAAGAACTTCTCCTATACAAACAAATCATAGGTTAATAAATGAAGTGTGTAGATCATCCCATGAAGGCTATATGCATGAAAATTAAAATGGACCTACCTCCCCAAAATGTGTTCCCCATTCCTTAGGAACCCTTATAGAGCTATCGGTCTACTACAAATATTGGGTACTTGCATGAGAAATTAGGTATCACCATAAAGTTTGTTGAATTCTCCTATTCTAATCTACTAGCCTACCATAACCTAATGGACCTCTACTTTATCATGAGGCCAACTATGGATTTTGAAACTCAATTGGAGATAGGAGATGTGTTATTAATCATGTATTTTAGTGTGATTTTAACTTTTTGACTGTGTATGTTGCCTTTTGTATAATTGCCTATTATTTCAAATGATTTGGCTTTTAAATTTCTTTATGGATTTTTATATTCCTCCTCCATATGAATTTTTAAAACCAAACATGGGTGCTAAAGATGAATTTAATTTGAATAATTTGGACTTGGTTGATAAAAAAGAGAATTTAGAGAGCATGGTGTCTAAGGGTCTTTTTAATTTAGGTGAAATAAGAGTGCTATCTTAACTTTGACCTTAGGTTGTTGAATGTGGAAAGAAAAGAAAGGAAATCAAGATGAATGAAACATGAAACAATTTTAATTACTTGAAATCATAAAAAATGTGACAAAGGGTGAAAAAGGGATACAATGATATTAAAAGTGTGATTCCTTATCATAAGAATAAGGAGAGTGTAGGAAAACATGCTAACACAATTTATTGTTGTGAAAATTTTATCTATAAAAGAAGCAAAAGTGAAAGTTGAGAATAAAGGATTAAAATATTGTAACCATTACAAACATTCTAGAAAAGGAACACCAAATTAAAGATGGTGATTTTATGAGGAAGGCCTAGTCCTATCCATGGTATTAAAATACAACTTAAAAAATATAAGCCCATGGGTGCATAAAGTATGTGAAAATGAAATGAGAAAGATGATATTTGTGAGGAAGGCCAGGTCCTATCCATGGTCTTACACTAAAACTCATGAGAAAAGAGAAATTAAAGGACCAAAATGAAGGGCTAAGGTTTGTGAAAAGAGGGATTGATGTAGAGGGTGAGACCTATATAAGTATGTTGTAAAAAGTGTTAGATTGATAGCATAAGCAAGCATGATAAGAAGGGAAAGATTTAGGCAAAATATTTTTTAGGAATTATTCATTGGTGGGATCTTTAAAAATATGGGCTTCATTAGTTTGAAGGTGATAGGTGATAAGACTAAAAATGTCTTTGACTAAATAAGGGCCGCACCATTTTTGGGTGTATTTACCTTCTTTTTCATGAGTATAGTATAGATTAAGGACAAGGTCACCAATATTAAAATTGTGAATTTTAAATCTTTTGTTATGTTATTTGGCAATACGGGCCTTATATTAGTGATTATGTTGTAGGGAAGAAAGATAGTGTCCATCAAGAAGATTAATTGCATGAAGGTGAGCTTCATGTAATTATTCATTAGGTATGATACCATGAAGAGAGATATATAGAGAGGGAAGATCAGATTCTAATGGTAGAACTAATTTAGAGTCAGATTAATAAAAATGGCATTACCCTAGTAGTAGTGCATATGCTAGTGCGATAGGCCCAATGAGTAGGATATAGATGAAGATGCTAATTTATACAGGTTTCATGAATTATCTTTTGGATAGTTTTATTGGTGGCCTCAACTTGGACATTACATTAGGGATGATAAGGTGTGGAAATTTTATTATTAATTTTGAATTTAGCATAGAGCTATTTGACATCTTTATTTTTGAAGTTACCACCATTATAAAAAATGAGAGTATGAGGAAATCCAAAGTAGAAAATGATTTGATTTAGGATGATTTTGTAAATGGTGGTACTGATGACATTGATGAGGAGCATAACCTTTATGTATTTGGTAAAATACTCGATGGCTATGATAATAATGACATGCCCATCTTGCATCTAGGTAATTTGCCTATGAGATCTAATCCCCACATAGAGAATGGCCAAAGAGACTCCACAATTTGAAGATTGAATGAAGGTAAATGGATTATATCATCATGAATTTGGTAAGGAGTAAATTTTTTAGTGAATTTGATGACATATTTTTCAAGAGTGGGCCAAAAGTATCCCATACATAAACATTTATGGGCCATAGTATGTATACTATAGTTGTTACTGCAAATACCCCCATGTGCTTGTTCAAGAAGAGGAGGAACTTTTTATTTCATAATAATAGAGTAGGGTACCTTTATAATTATGATAATAAAGGATGTTATATCAAAATACATACTTGAAATCTTGTTTGAAAATTAAAGTTTTTTCATGGGAATCAATGTTTGGAGGATAGGTTTGGTGTTCAAGAAATTGATAATGTCTTTGTACCATGGGCTTTATCAAATGGTGACCACCCCAATGTGGTATATGAGTGAATATTTTAGTTTAATAGAATATGAGGAATTTCTTATTTAGATAAGAAAAGTGGAATCGGTAAGAACCTAGTGTGGATGAAAAAGAGATGCTAAAGAAGTAAGTGAATCAGTAATAAAATTTTGATCTCAAGGGATAGCTTTGATGGTAAAAGAAGTGAATTCTTTGGCAAGGGTAGTGGCTATTTTATGATAAGAAATGATATTTTCAATTTTGAATTGATAATCACCATTGAACTAGTGAAAAATGAGTTTGGAGTCACCCAAAGCATGTTGATATGTGATATCTAAATGAATGGTTGCTCTCATGCCTAAGATTAAAGATTCATATTCTGCCATGTTGTTAATGACATTGAATGTAAGGAGAAATTCCAAATGGATAATTTTAATAAGATTATTAGTAAGGATACAACCTAACCCAACTCCTTAAAGGAATTTAATTCCATCAAAATGAAGGGTCTAAGTATCTTCATGTAAATCAACAATAATTTTAGGAAGTTCTTCGATAACTACTTTTGGTTTATTAGTGTTGGGGAAGATATAAGATTCTTCAATATTAATTTTTTCAAGGTAAATAATGAAGTTATGAAAGTAATATTTAAGAGATATGGATTAATTAAGACCTTTAATATATAGAATATTTTCATTGAGAAGACTATCTTGAAGGTGGTCGGTAGCTGATATAGGAGTTGTAGCAAGTTGATCAACACTGATTTGTACTTTTACATATTTTTGTATAATAATTTAGAGATCAAATTCCATGAGGAGGACCATCCACTTGCCAATTCTATCTTCAAGAAGAAAGGATTTAGAGAAGAAGTGATAGAGTGGATCATAATGAATGATAACATAAGTGGTTTGATAAAGCATATAATGTTGGAGCTTTTCAGTGATAAAATATATGGTGAGGTAATCATGTTTTATTTTTTTATAACATTTCTCATAGTTGATAAGGTTATGACTGATATAATAGATGGCATATTCCCTTTTGGTATCATTGTGTTGGGTATGCATTGCCCCAATTGATATGGGTGTGTAAGAAGTATATAATATTAATGAATGATCATTGTAAGGTGGATGAAACAAATATTATTTCATATTATCAAATTATTTTTGACAAAGATCCATCCATTTTAGGGTATTACCTTTATTGATAAGAGAGTTAACAAAATAGATATGGTAAGACATTTCAGTGATGAACCATATAATTACCCCAAGCTTTCCAAGGTAAGTGAAAATATCTAGAATCAAATGAGGGATGGGCAGGTTGAAAATAACATTGATCATGGTAGCATCGATATCAATGCCATGAAGAGAAACTAAGAATCTAGATAATTTTTTAGATGTGATACTAAAAACACATTTGTAGGGGTTTAGTATAACTTTATATTTAATGAGGCGATAAAAAATGATAGCAAGATTTGAGAAATGAGTCTTGTGGTTTTTAAACTTGGCAATGAGGTTATTCATATAAGTTTCTACAATCTTATGGATAAGATCATGAAAAATGTGGGTCATTTCCAATTGATAGGTAGTTACAACATTTTTGAGGCTGATTGACATTTTAACATAACAATAGATGCCCCATTCCATGGTGAAAGTTGTCTTATGTTGGTCTTCAGGGGAAATGTGAATTTGATTTTAACTTGAGAAACCATCCATAAGGGACAACATTTAATAACTAGCAATGGAATCGATAATGGAATATATATAAGGTAGAGGGAAGTTATCCTTGAGACAAGCAAGATTAATATTATGCAAATCAAGGCAATTGTGAATGATCATGGTGACTTTATTATGAATAGGGATAAAATTTGAGACCCATTATGAATAGTCCATAAGATTGATAAATTTAACATCGATAATTTTAATTATTTCCTTATGGCATAAGTTAGAAACTTCTAGTGGAAATTTATATTATTTTTGTCACATGAGTTTGGCATTAGGATAAGTGATGATGTTGTGTACCATAATGCTAGGGTAAATACTAGGCATGTCCTCATAATACCAAGAAAAAGTCTCACAATATTTATCAAAGAATAAGATAAAGTTATTATGTTTAGTTGTTGTGAGTTCATGAAAGACTATAATTTTTTGATGGCATGATGGGGTACCATATTAGATTCAGGTAGTTTCCTTGATAAGCATAACATTTCCATCTTGTAATTGATATGGTGCATTAGGTAAAAAGGAAATGAGATTTGATTTATGATTAATTATAGTGATGAAATTGTTAAAATATGGGGATTTATTCTTAAAATACTTGAGTTTGTGATGTTTCCAAGGTGGTTGAGGTTCTTGGGCATGAAGTAATTCAAAAATGGATTCATTGATAGGCTGAGTGGAAAGAAGACCATAATACTTGACATCTACTTCAAGATCAAGAATTTGATTACCATGGCAATCATATTTAGAGTGTATTTAGCATACATATATGGCCTTGGCATCTAATGTAATATTTAGAGTAGGTGGATAAGGTTGATCATTATTGATAAGGGAGGAATTGGATGTAATGATTTGGTCTAGAGGTGGTATAGAAGATGCATGAATTTGCAGAGGTTTGGAAGGTGAGATTTGTTCAACCACCTAAGGAGTATCAAGGAGAGGAGAATTAGTAAGAGGTATGTCACCTTAAGGTGATAAATCAAATTTAATGGAAAATGGTATGAACATCATGATTGAAAGCATTTATTTATGCTAATTTTTTCTAAAAATGTTGAACATCCAAGTCTCGTGATTGAGCTTGGGCCATGATGTAGTTATCGTCATATGTTGGAGAAATTATACATTCTTGAGATTCAAGAGGAATTTTAGAAGGGGAAATACCTAGATAATTGAATTTACATGGAGATATGATTAAAGGATCTTGGAATAATTTAGCTACTCTATAATTATTACATGTGAAGGCATCTTCTATGTAAGAGGCCTCCTAAGCATTGCATGGGGGGGGGAAATTAATGATGTCATAAATGAGAGGGATGGTGTGATCATGAGGAAATAAATAAGGAGGAAGACACATTAATATGTAAGGAGGTATCTTATTAGTGTTGCAATTATGTTTCAAGTCAATAGGTTCATCACCATCTGAATCAATAAGAGTGACATGTAAATCCAAATTTATGTTGACAAATTCAAGTAACAGATCACTTTTTATTGTTGGAACTGTAGGAACATGATATTGAGACTTAGGATCTTGAAGTTAAATACTCCAAGTATTGGGATCGACTTCATGTTTATAAATTTTGTAGTTATGAAGGAAATTGATACATTAACTACTAGAAGAGGTGATAACCCTCATTCTATGAGTCCCTGGTCATCCTAGGAGTATGTTGTAAGATAGGGGTAAATCAAGGACCATAATCTTATTTAAAATATTCTTAAGTATGATTATAAGAGGGAGACAAACACAAATAAGTGTCTTTGATTAATTTTTTCAAATCTATGACATATTAGGCAGGTTTGCTTGAGATTATCTTTATTATAGCCAAGTTGTTGGATAAGCCACAAAGATGTCACATTAATACCGGACCCTTTATCTACTAAAACTTTATGAATGAGGGTGGTATTAATGATATTTTAATGAATAGGGTGGATCATTGGTGAAAAATAAGATCTCATTGTTAATAATATCCTCTTTGAGGAATTTGATGGACAATTTTGAATAAGGATAAATGGATTCAATAGTATGCATGTTAGTTGGTTGAGGTTCATAAGAGGGTGTTTCTTATTTTATAGAATATGGGTCTTAAATTTCTTACAATTTTTATATGAGGAACTTATGATGATAAGGATATGTAAGAACTAAATCCATAAGAGGAGTTTTTCAAGGCATAGAGTTGAGCTCTTCTAATAAGTTCCAATGGGTTTTAGAAGAAGAACCAACATGAGGTTTATAAGGTAAGGTAGATTTTAGAGGAATAGAAGTGGTTGGTAGTTTGAAAGAATGAGATGGTTCCTCATTAGTTTTTTAAGATAGGTGAGTGTTTGTAGCATCTTTAAGGAGTTTCTCTTCCAAAGATGGTTTCTTAGGTTTAGTGACATGATCTTTGTGAGCCAATTTTTGGTGATAATTAACTTTGGATGCATTGACATATTAAGAATTATTATAATATTAATCATAGTCAACATCAATGGAACAAACATCCTTGTTGGCCTATTGAGCATTAGATGTGGAAAAATAGTTTTGGTTATTAGAAGAATAAGCTTTGGGTGCTTATAGTTTTTGAGAAATGGTGTTGTACTTTTGATGATAGAGTTAAATCATAACTTTGTGATTAAATGAATCACCAAGTATATAAGAGACATCAAATTTGGTAATCCTTCTATAGGTTTCATGGGAATGACCAATGTTGGCATGGAACCAACAAAATTGATTAGGATCATACCATTTAGGAGGATTATTGGGGCAAGTAAATGGTTTAGAGAGTGCTAAAAATTGTTTCATTTGTTGCACAATTAAAGGTGTGTGAGAGGATGGGGGATTGTCAGCTTTGGCAATTCCAATCTTGGTCAAAGGATAATTTATATTTATTAAATTGGCATAAGTTTGAAAAGACCCTTTGAGGAATTTGGTATTAGGTTAAAACTATTTCATTAAGAATTCTTGACACTTTGCTTGGTCAAGAACTTCATTAAACATTTGAGGGGTGAAAGTTTGAACCTGTTATTGAAGAAAAGGAGTTAAGGTAATTGTAAAGAGTTTAAATAAATTATCATCAATCATATTATGGTCAGCCTTTTTGTCCAAATATTTACATCACTTGATAGAATCATGAGGCGATTTAGTGGGAGATTGCTTAACATTGATGAAATGGCTAAGGCAATTTTTGGGAAGATCATTATGTTGAAACTCTTTAACAAGAGGATTGACTAAATCTTATATCTACCATATGGAATGTTGGAGATGTTGGTGAGACCATTAAAATACATTTATAGTGAAGATTTTAATGAAAATTTTATTTGTGGTGAAGGTATTAGTTTGGATTCACTATTTATAAACATTGCCAAATGCCTTGAGGAAAGATGCGGGGTCTTTAGTCCCATCATAATTAATAGTTAGAGCTATGTTACCAATATAAATGAAAACAATGAAAGGGGCTAAAGGATCATTTTGTATGTTTTAAAGCATCTTATCATTCATGATAGGTTAGGGAATGAAATTTATTACAACATCTCTAATAGGTGGAGGAATAAAGTTTTGGTTATTTTGAGGGAGAAGAATGGGAGGTTGATTATCCATATTGATCAAATGATGTTGTAGTTATATCATTTGGGAGGTGTTATATGTTTTAATTATGTTCATGTGGTGCACTATATATGCAAGAATTTGTGTTATATCAATTGGTAGGTTTGTGTTTGTAGGAAGACTCACTGAGTTGGTATTAGGGGAAGAGTTATTAGGAGGTGGATTACCGATGAGGTTAGATAGAATTGTGTCAATCACTCCCACATTATGATGAGATGTTTGGAGATGGGAGTTATCTTGATAGGTAAAAAAAGGATCTGATCCACTTAACTCATTGTGAGGCATGATTTGAACCATGTTGTAATCCAAATATAAAGGAGGGGAAGTACTCCAAGAGTGAGGATTTTCTTAGGTGGTAAAGAAAAGAAGAAAATAACATCCCATATAGTGTCTAAATGTATTAATATTGTCAAAAAATATTATGAAAAGGGATTTCATGATGTTTGATGAGATAAAAAGAATTTAGGAAATAATAAGTAGAATTAGGGATAAAGTCAGTCAGATAGAGAACAAAGTTGGCCAGACAAGAATAGTGTTAGCCAATAGGTACCAAGTCAACTGGGTAGACATAGTAATACTAAAACATAGGTTGAGAAGAGTACAAAGTTATATGGGTTGACTATGTATTGTTAGACAAAGGGAATAACAAAGAGATAAGAAGAAATAGTCATGCAGGTTAATTATGTACTACTAGTAGGAAGGTGGAATAGTCTGTTGGAGATTGTGTTGACTAAGATGATAGTATTTTGAAATAGGGGATTTTTTTTGAAAGATAGTTTGAAGCAAGAATGAAAGTAAATACATAAACAATTGGATCAATGTGATTGATCCAATTGGGGCACACAACACAAAACCTTTTACCAATAATGGCTAATGCAATTTTTTACAATACAACACGTAATGATCAAAGAGCAAGTAATAAAATGAAAAGTAAATACTAATTAATTGGTCACTTTAAGTGTTATTATATTATTAGAAAGTTTTGATTTAAATGTGATAAGAAATTTGGCTAAAGTAGGGAACTTGAAATTAGTCTAAAGTTGATTTTAGGATGTTTGGGTTGAAAGGGATCTATATTGGCAATATTACTGGCTTGGTATTAGGGCCTACCCCCTCACTTCACAATTTTGTAGTGATAAGGGTGTCAGGTGATTTGACAATATATACTATTAACTACATATCTATACTTGGCCAAAAAACCAAGTTGGATCCCCCCTTGGTGATGAAATCCAAGTAGGTAGGCCTTGAAAAGATAGTTTTTAAATGCATTTTAAATGTTAAGTGATTTGTTTTATGTGAAAAAGATTAAAATAGTGTAAATAAAATGGCAATTTGAAAAACCACCTATTTATACTATATGAGTTACTCTAAGCATGCAAATAGCTAAAGAAGGAAATATGAGTTAATTACTAGAAAATAGATGTTAATTCCTTGATTAAGAATAGTATGGAGTCAGTTTAGGTGATAATGTATGCAAATAGTATATAATAGAGTTTAATGGGTTGTTAGTGTTCTGTAGAAGCAAGTTCTTTAAGAATAGATTCGAATAGGTTGACTATGTCTCTTAGACAAAATAAAGATTATAGAACTAAATCATCCAAGTTGACGTAGTTAGCTATAGGTTTGTAGTTTTAAAGACTGCTAACTTGTGAAAAATAGAATTGAAGTACTAAATTGATAGAGAGTAAGGAAATTAACCTTGGTGGGCTTGAAGATGATTTAAATTACAAGTTTTATGTTATAATGCTTTAGTTTCTATTTTCAAAATTTACAAATTGGGTTGACTAGTTTGACTGAGCTTTGAAAAACCTTGTGTATTGAAGAAGAATAAGGAATATGGTTGACCTATTTGATAGTGTTCATTAACTTGTATGTTGGCATAAAGAATTAGTAGACAAAATTGACCTATTTGATAGTGTATGCTAATCTAGAAACTGAGAATAATACTTTGTTGAACTATTCAATATAGTAACCTTTAGTTGATGAAGACCAACATAAACATAAAAAAGTCATTTTGAAGTGATTGTGTGTTAAACATATGCACATAAATTTAAAACTGTATCGACTGGTTTGATACAGTACTAAAAATATGAAAAAATATAATAAGCTGATAAAAATAATGGCATGAAATAAATCCTACAAGGGTTAGATTCACGTCAAGTTCACCAGAATGTATGCAAATGGAAATGCAACTAATCTATAAATCAATTGTATCTCATAGAAGATAAATCCTACTTAAACTTTTGATTGTCAATATATTAGATATTTGAGGTCATGACTAAGATGGATCTGCTAGACCTATCCAATGGATCTCTTACCATATTAATATCACTAGGGAGGGTTCCAAAGCCTCTAGTCAAGCAAAACTATGTAATAACCCTAACTAGGTCTTATGTTTTCATATTTACTAAACTAATAAAAAGTAAAGTAAAGTCTAATCTAGTGCTCACCAAAGCTTGTGGCACAAAATGGGGTTAATAAACATTAAAATAAACATACATAAAAGAATCCTATTTAATCTATTTATAGGTAAGACCCTAATGCAAGATGAGAGAAATATATTCAAAAAGCCATTACTTATGCTACTTATATCTACTAAAGAGAGGAACAAAGTTAGAGATACTTACCTTGAAGATGAACCCATCGAGACTCAATCTCTCCCTTGACTAAAGGTACTTCACAAGAAGTTGTTTTAGTTTTTAAGGATCACTAACAAAGGTCAAAGCATCCAAGAATTTTCCACAAGATAAGATTATTATCCAAGGATAAACCCTAAGATAATACTCCTAAAGTAGAATGGCATAGGAGCAGATTGTAAATAGGCACAAATGAATAGTTAACTCTTGCTGTCTCTCTAAGAATGGTGAAATGAATGCATTTATATAGTTGAATCTAACCCTAATCCTTTTTGAAAGTTTAGCAGATAGGGTCAACCCAATCGACACTATATTGTTATTGATAAAAACAAATTAGGTCCTAGTATAGGTCATCTAGGGGCCGACCTAGACCCAAAATGAGTTTTTTCAATTAGATTATAGGGTTGATGGGGCTGACATTATATCATAAACATATCAAAATTGATTTTAGGCTAGGGAAAGGATAATGAAGGTAGGAACTAAATAGAGGAGGGTGAAAAAGAGGAGGTAAAGCTTAGGGGAATGTTTTTAGTAGATGGTTGGATTGATAACAAGTGTTAGTGTAGGGACAATAATCTTACAAAATACTAATGGTCTATCCACCCCTTTCTCAGTGTACCCTTTAAGGCATGCATTCATAGAGATTGAGACTTGACAGGTTCTTATAAGATAAAAATCATAAAAAATTGATAAAGTTTGACAATATTATGTGTATACACATAGATGGTAGAATTTGATATATTTTAAATTATTTAGATATATAATTAAGTAAGAATCTTATACATTTAACAGTGATTTTGATAGGTTTGGGACAAAATTTATGAGATTTGTGATAGATATCATACATATTTATTGAGTAGAGGTTAAATTTTGATAGATAATTTGTTTTTAAATACATTAGAGGTGCATATTCCATTTAAGTGCATCAAAAATGGAAAATACATATTCAAAACATTTTACCAAGAAGCACCATTTTTACCAAGAAACACCTTTTTTTTCTAAAAATCACTTGGCTCCTTTGAGTAGTGTAGTTTAGTTTATACACCCTTAACAACCTTAGGATTAATTTTTTTTGTAGGTTGAGTTGGTTATACCATTTATATTGGATTTATTATACATTCACTTGAGTTATGTGATTGAGATTTAGAGATCTCAATGGCCATATCAGAACTCACCTTTGTATTCGATTGGGGGTATAATTACCCTTCAAATTTCACTATCAAAATCTCCAAGGTTTAGGTTTGAACCTATTTCATCTCTAATTATTATTTATGAAGCACATTTACCCAATTAAATTACCATGGGGAAACATGGTTTCATCAACACATAGATGTACTCCTTCCTTGATATCTTTACTTTTCAAAGCATTTCAATTATTCAACTTCAGATTACATGCACTGATTTAAAGTATAACATGTTATTAGTTACATGTTATACACCAAAAAAAATTTTTATTAGGGCTCAAGCAAAGCCAAGGTGTGTTATACACACCCGTGTACACCTTTACTTATTTTAACCTAGTAATTTCATCCTTATGCATTACTAGATTAAACAATGGAAAATGTAGATACTAAAATATGATTATATATAGAATTTAAATCTTGTACACTTAAAAAATACCAATCAAGGTTCTACCCTTTAGTTCTAGACCTTCTTATTTCCAAAAGGAAAATATTCACCATCTCACTAGGCCTAACTAATCATATTATGGACTGACCCTATGATTTTAATAACCCATATCACCTATAAACTACATAAAGCTTAAAATATGATTTATATCCTTTACTACCAGTTACAGACCTTTAATTTTCTACCCTACCAAAAACTTATATTTTATAGGACACTATCATCAATGCTAGTGTCCAATTTCCTTATCAATTGTCTATACCTCAAAAGTCATCCAAATTACAAATCTTTTGAAACATATGGGTTGGCCTAGTTGTATTATTTAACCCTTTTGTGAGATATTTCAAAAGGTGAGGTATAAATACAAATCAAATCCTATTCATTATTCATCTATTAAATTCTAAGAAAGCATCTATTTAAACTCATTCAATCAAATGTACAACTAATTTCTTCTACCCTATTTATCCCTATTTATATATCAATCATAAATTACATCATATTATAGATCTGAATAATTTAAAGAATATCTAATGAGTAGTATTTATCAAGTTATAAAATAGATTATTATCTACCCTTGAATATATCTAATTACACCCTTGTTAATGCACATGCCCACACTTATGGGAGAACTACATATGTTTGAGGCCCTCCTTGGAGTATTGTATGCGTAGAAAACACATATTAAAAAAGGGGTACTTGATCTCAGCTCAACTTTGTGAACCCGCTAACCAATTTTTGGCAAGGTGATCTAACCTAAGGTGAAAGACTAGGGTTTGAGCTATACATAATCATACAGAGCTTGTGTACGTGATCTAGACATATCAATAGAAAGGTGATAAAAAACCATAATAGGTCTAGGTGGTCACTTATAAATACAATGAGTGTTCATATAAGATATCATCATCAAGCCATGAAGATAAGAATCAATGCAAGTGATCATTGGTCAATAAAAGTGTCTAGGCCTCAAGAAATAATATTTACATAATTTGACGACTAGATGTTGAGCATCAGTTTACCTAATTCCATCTCTATAGATCTCATATCTACTTGCACATATACAAAAAAGATAAGTACTATCTCTTCTTTATGTTGAAATTATTAGAGTATCAATTTACATTATACTTTTTATATTTGGTAATTTTCTAGATTTAGTATATTATGTTATCTGAATTAATTTAATTTCACTAATTTAGAATAGTTTTACTCATCCATTTGATTAGGATATTCTACTCCTTTAACTCTCACTTATCAAATTATAAAAAGGGTTAAACATAGTATGTGTGAAAAATTTATAGCCTTTGGAAGTTGGTAGAATTTTCAATATGACAAAACCACATGTACATAATGAGCTATAAATTTTCAAGCATCATTGGTAGTTTTTAAACTACCCTAGAGATTTTACAGCTATAATTATACATATAGTGGTGGTTTCAAAACCATGAGAATATGCAAAGTGTCATCTTTAACTACATGAATTATAAATAGAAATTAACACACCCTAGAATGATGGAACATTAGATCTTGAGAATTTTTAAGAGGAAAATTAAGCTAAAGAGACATTATATAAGGAAAATAATGTCAGAGAAGATTAAAATTCTTATGTAAAAATATCCAAAGAGTCATAGACAAAGTTATCTCCTAGTTGAGGAAGAAAAGAGAGATTTTGGGAGCTTGTTTTCTAAAAATAGAAAAAGAGTATGTTTCATTGTATGAGGGATCATGTATGGAATCAATTCATCTCCACGTAATTTAATAAGTCTATCAAGGGAAATGTGAACTGAGAGTGAGTGAGTTTGTATTAAATTATTTTTAACATGTTGAATTATATAAAGAGCACATGTTAAAATGTGTCAAATCTAATATTAGTGTGCTTGAGGTGTGTCCATGGGTGAGTGTTTAATTAAAAAATCATGGTAGTAAAGTCAATTTTTCATTGGACCCCTTACCATGAATACACAAAATTTGGAGACAAGACTCCTCCTAACCAATTCAAATATGCATCCATAAAAAAATGGACTCACCATTGATATCAAGTATGATTATATTAGGAACTAAAGTGACAATCTCTTTTAGCTTTTAAAAATATGCCTCACATTTGGTACTCCATACAAAACTATTAATTTTTCATTGAAATAAAGTTATCAAGTTTTAAAATATTGATTTTTTATGTAAAAACCTGATGTATTAACCAACAAGTTCCATGAAACTTACTTCATGTATGATTTTTAGGTGCTATCAATTTTACAATGTATTTTACCTTTGATAGATCCCCTATTAGATATTGTATAAAAATGATGTGGTCAGGATAATGAATCTTGTCCTAAAATAACAAACACTTGGAAAATTTCCCATATAATCTACTTTCCCTTAAATTTTGTAAAATTAGTTTAAGTAATGTTCATCTTCACATATATTATATTAATAAATCAGAGTATCATCAATATTTAAAAAAAATATATGGATAGTCTTTAAACCCATTATTTTTGACATTCATAAACACAATAGGGGAGTTAGTGATCTATAAACTGAAAAATACAAGTGTATTACATTCAAAAATCACTTGTTCATGTTTATGAGATCCTTCAAATTTTCACTTTATTGTGTTTAATTTGCATAAAGAAATTAAAATCAGAATTAAAATGAAGATCAAAATGAAATAATAATCATAGAAAATCAAAGACACCACCAGCAAATTGATAACGGAGTTCGGCTTCAATAGCCTACATCTCTGAGTCTGCCTAATAGTGAGGACCGTTCTATTAAAATGCTGCAACAACTGGCTTCAAAAACCTTTAAAATCTTAAATTTTGCCTTATCTGATCTTTATTTGCCTACAAATATTTCTCTTAGACCTGAAAACAAAAGCCCAAGGCCGTACAAGGCAAAAAAAAGGCTCTAATCCTTTTAATTCTCTTTACACAGTCAAAAATCCAGTCAATACAAGTAAAAATTACTCCCTTTTATAACATTTCAGCCACTGTGGCTGAAGCAGTCAAGACCTTAGCCTTTTAGGCACCACGTCTCAAGTTCCAAACTCCCTCCTCCATTATAGGCACCTAGGGAAGTGGGCAAGGGCATCCTTCCTCCATGGGTGCGCTTTGACCAAGGCTTTTAGTCCCACATTTGCTAGGCATGGTTGTTTTACATGCCTTAAATAGTAAACTTGCTGAAGATTTCAAATGAGAAAGATTTGGGCACCAAATTTGGACGCCACCTAGCCTATTCAAATGCCTAGGAATGAAGGAGATGTTTTAATGTTTGTGACATGGATGTTTGGCACCTATTTTGATTTTGAAAGGTCAAATATCATGTGCATCAAATAAAACACCTAACAATTTTTTTGCCCACTAATTATTTGCCATGTGTCATATGGAGCTTGGTCCACTTAGCATTCCTCAAATGTGCCATGTCATTTTGACATCCCTATCACATGATTTCTTCAACTGGCTATATCTTGAGCATTCAGACTCCATTTTTTGAACAACAAAAAGTGCTAGAAAGCTGTCGATGAGTACTAAAATGTGCAAATGATTTAAACTGAATTTAAAGACTTTGAAAAATAGAATGGTACATGGATCCACCTGGATCATTCCTCCCCACTGGGAACTTTTGGACCTCTAAAAGTTGAAATTAATTGGTAATGAGGTGAGGGTATTTTTCCCTCAAATTTTCAACTTCCATCCATTTGGCCTTGCTTGGGTGCATCCCTTTGAGACCAACACAAAGATATTCAACATTACCTCTTCTTGAAGTCCACATATTCCTATTAAGTATAGTATCTTCCTGTAATTCTGTTAGATATTTAGGAGAAAAATCATCAATGAAAGGAATGGATACACTTTCATCATGATTAATGATCATCGGAGGCTCATACAATTTCAAATTTTCCACATTTACAATTGAATAAATCTGCATGTAAGATGGTAAATCTAATCAGAAAGCATTTGTGATAATTTTTTCCATTATCCAAAAAGGACCATACTAGATTGGTTTCAAAGTTTTACCTTCACTTGTTAGTCTTTCCTTACTAATGTGAAACCATACCATATCACCTACAACAAATTGGTGATCAATACGATGTTTGTCATGCCTGGATTTGTACTTGGCTTGACTTTTCTCCAATTGAGTCCGAACAGTCTGATGAATGAGCTGTATTTGTTTAATGAACTTCTTGGCTCAAATGGCTTCTTTTTGTTCACCAACAACTGTATCCTATCCATAGCAAACATCTAGAGGCGATTTAGGCAAGCATCCATAACAAACTTCAAATGGAGATTTCATAGTAGAAGAATGAAGTGCCTGGTTATATGCATGCTGTATGTAACACAATTGTTCATCCCATAGCTTTGGATTTTTATTGCTATAACCCCTAAGCAAATGTACCATAATGCGGTTCACAACCTCTATTTGTCCGTCAGTTTGTGGATGAAATGCAGTGCTCTTTTTTAATTTAGTGTCCATTAGTCCCCACAAAGTTGACCAAAATCCCCAATAAATTGAGAATCTTGATCAGAAATAATTGAAGTAGGCAAACCAAAGTGAACCCATACATGTTTAAAGAACAAATATGCAGTGCCTTCGCTAGTAATCTGCTTAGTGTAAGGAATCAAAACACACATTTTGTTAGATCTATCCACAACCACATATTAATAGTCATGTTTTCTTTGTCTCATAAGTAATCCCCCCACAAAATCCATAGAGATACTTTCCCAGGGGTGAGTAGGAATAGGTAGAGAAGTGTAAAGTCCCAATTTCCTATTACTAGGTTTACTTGTGGCACAAAGAGTACATCCCCTTATATACTTAGCAACATTTTCCTGCATATGAGGCCAATAACAATACATTTTCAAATGTGCAATGATTTTAGCAACTCCAAAATGACCAGAAATAAGAGAAGTATGTGCTTCTCTAATCATGTGCACCCTCTCATTTTGAGGAATACATAGTTTACCCAAATGATACAAAAGATCATTGTGTACATGATAGTCCAATTCTTCTACTTGTCTACTACTCATCAAGTCTTTATAAACATTCTAAAAATCAAGATCATTCACATATTTTTCTTTATAACTTTCATGAGATAAAGAACCATGTTGTAAAAGAATAGATGCAATAACCATAGGAGGCCTAGATAGCATATTTGCAACCTTATTTTGAATTCCTTTTTTATACTTGATCACAAGATGAAATTGTTGTAAGAAACCCATCCAACAAAAATGTCTAGACTGTTGTAGCTTAGTTTGTGATTGGAGATAATATAAGGGTTGATGATCTGTATGTATTATTATTTCTTTTCCCATTAAGTAATGTTTCCATTTTTTAACACTTTGAACCAATGCATACAATTCCTTATCATAAGTTGGATATTTTATTACTATACTTGTAAAGGTTTCGGAATGATAACAAATTGGTTTCTTACCTTGCATTAAAATAGCTCCCATAGCATACTCACTTGCATTCGTCTCGATCTCAAATGGTTGTTGTATATCAGGAAGTTCCAAGACTAGAGCAGTACTTATCTTTTCTTTCAAAGTATCGAAGGATCTTTGATGTTTGCCTCCCTACTAAAAGACCTATTTCACACTTGTCAAAGAATGCAAAGGTGATGCAATATATGAAAATTGAGCAATAAACTTCCTCCAAAATTGTATTGCACCAAGAAAACTCCTAACCTCAGTTGTGTTAGTGGGTGTAGGCCAATTAACAATGACTGCCACTTTTGGAGGATCAATTTCAATTCACCATGTCCTACAATGTAACCCAAGTATATCAAAGAGGTCTTGCCAAATTCACATTTTGACATTTTTAGATAAAGTTTTTCCCTTCGTAATGCATCCATGACTTTCTTAATGTGGATCACATGCTCTTCCCACAACTTGCTGAAAATCAATATATCACCTAAGTAAACTATAACAAAATCATCAAGGAATTGTCTAAAAACATCATTCATTAATCTCATGAATGTAGTCGGGGCATTACACAACCCGAAAGGCATAACAAGCCATTCAAACAATCCCTGTTTTGTCTTAAAGGTAGTTTTCCATACATCACCTTCATTAATTCTTACTTGATGATATCCACTTCTCAAATCTAGCTTAGTGAAATAAATAGCATGTTTTAATTGATCCAACAAATCATCTATATGAGGAAGAGGGTAATGATTCTTAATAGTAATTTTATTTAAAGCATAGAAATCAACACACATTCACCAAGTGCCATCTTTCTTTGGCACCAAAATAATTGGCGAGCCAATAGGAGATAAACTTGGATGAATAACACCTCTATCCAATAGATCCATTACCTGTTTCTTGATTTCCTCATTTTCCACCACTGATAACTTGTACATGCTAATGTTAGGGAGAGGAGAATCCTGTAATAGCTGAATTTCATGTTGAACTCCCCTTTTGGGAGGTAAGCCCTTAGGATCTTGAAATACATCATCGTAAGTAGAAATGATTTCAACCAATTCATTCTTGTGTCTAGGATCACATTTTTTCAAAGCTTTAAAATATTCTTTTTCCTTAGACTTAATCAACATGAGACAAAAAGTCTTGCTTGAATTAACTAGTCTTTTCATTTGTCCTACTATAACCAAGGAAAGACTTGTTCTAATGTGATGTGCTCTAACTATATATTCAATGCCATCCTTAACAAGCAAGTACTTATTCTCCTCTCAATAAAAGATTGCTTTTCTATCATGAAGATATGGGCTTCCCAAAATAATCCCACATATGTCCAATGGAACCACATCCAACTCAACCTCATCTACGAACTTGGATGTGATGGCAAACCTTAGCCTACAAGTTTGTGAGACTTGTAGCTTTGCATTGTCAGACACCCAACCTAGGGGATAAGGCTTCGGATGGGGATTGGTTTGTAAGCCTAGCTTATTAACAACCTCTTCAAAAATTAAATTTGCTCGTGAACCACTATCAAATAGAGTGTCAATCTTAGTATGCTTTG
This sequence comes from Torreya grandis, assembly GCA_037957365.1. Classification (NCBI taxonomy): domain Eukaryota; kingdom Viridiplantae; phylum Streptophyta; class Pinopsida; order Cupressales; family Taxaceae; genus Torreya; species Torreya grandis. The sequence continues at coordinate 1,516,688 of JARHVA010004308.1, forward strand.
AAACAAATCTAATGTGGAACAATTCATTTCTTTTCTTATCAATATGCATAGAATTCTGTCTAGAAGAAGATGCATCATTTGATGACTTAGTGCTAGAAACTGAAAGAGAAAAATCATTATGTAAACCCATAGTTGTGATCTTATTTTCATCACTTGAATTTGATCCTAAGTCCTAAACCATAGCATTAGCCTTCTTTTCTTTCTTTTGAAAAATTTTAGGCCTTAACTCAAGATGTAGTTTCCAACACTTAGACTCATCATGATTTTTCTTGCAATGATTACAAAATGGTTTTTCTTCTTCTTCTTTTTTAATAGTATAAATGGATTTCTATTTACCCTTTCCTGATGAACTTTCCCCTTTAGAATGCTTAACATTAGATTGCTTACTTTTTACTTTAGGAAAAGATTCTTTTGATTGTTTTCCTCTAGCCTCTAAATGAGTGGCTTGAACACATACTGCATCTAAATTAGTGGGATTGAACATAAGAATCAAATGTCTTAAGTAACTATGCAACCCACCTATATATTTTAGCAATGTTTCTTGTGTGTATAGGGAACATTCAAAAGTAAAGCTTTTTTCCTAAAATATTGTGTATAATCTTGAACACTTTGGCCTTTTCCTTGTCTGAAACTTTACCAATCCATCATGGCTTGTTGCATATAGCCTAAAGGATAGAATTGCTTTCTGAGTTCTTCAATAAATTCATTCCAAGTATAAATTGAGTTACCTTTTTGAAACTCGGCTTCTTTCAACTTACTCTCCCATCAGATGAGAGCTGTACCTCCCATACGAAGAGTAGCCAAATGAATTTTTGACTCATCCCCTGCAATCTTTTGGACCCTGCAATAAAATTCAATCTTCTTGACCCAATTATCCAGATTTTTGACATTAAATTCACCATTAAACATTGGTAATTCAAACTTAATATCCAATTTTAGTGAAGGGAGAGATTCCACAATTTTTTTACCATCATCTGATGGAGATGTTTTTTCAGTTTGTTTACCTTTTGATTCTTGTGAATCACCTTCTTTTTCATTCTCAGATTTCCTTTGTTTGTCATGGTATAGTTCCTCAACCATGCTTCTCATGTCCATGAAAGCTCGACGAAAAGCTTGTTCGGATTCCATCTCTTCTTCAGCCATCCTTGAAGCATGTCTTGAACCAATCTCTGGATTATACTCAATGAGTTTTCCTTCACACTTTTGGGATTTAGACCTTGTCAACATACACTAGCAATCAATGTTAAATAACAACCACTTTGATACCAAAAATTTGATTTGTAAACTGAAAAATACAAGTGTATTACATTCGAAAATCACTTGTTCATGTTTATGAGATCCTTCAAATTTTCACTTTATTGTGTTTAATTTGCATAAATAAATTAAAATCAGAATTAAAATGAAGATTAGAATGCAATAATAATCAGAGAAAATCAAAGACAACACCAACAAATTGATAACGGAGTTCGGCTTCAATAGCCTATATCTCTGGGTCCACCCAATAGTGAGGACTGTTCTATTAAAATGATACAACAAATGGCTTCAAAAATCTTTACAAATCTTAAATTTCACCTTCTCTGATATTTATTTGCCTAAAAATATTTCTCTTAGACCAGAAAACAAAAGCCCAAGGCCGTACAAGGCAAAAACAAGGCTCTAATCCTCTTAATTCTCTTTACACAGTCATAAATCCATGTCAATACAAGTAAAAATTACTCCCTTTTATAACATTTCAGCCACTGTGGCTAAAGCAGTCAAGACCTTAGCCTTTTAGGTGCCAGGTCTCAAGTTCCAAACTCCCTCCTCCATTCTAGGTGCCTAGGGAAGCAGGCAAGGGCATCCTTTCTCCATGGGTGCGCTTTGACCAAGGCTTTTAGTCCTACATTTTCTGGGCGTGGTTGTTTTACATGCCTTAAATAGTAAACTTGCTGAAGATTTCAAATGAGAAAGATTTGGGTGCCAAATTTGGATGCCACCTAGCCTATTCAAATGCCTAGGAATGAGGGAGATGCTTTAATGTTTGTGGTGTGGATGTTTGGCGCCTATTTTGATTTTGAAAAGGTCAAATATCATGTGCATCAAATAAAACACCTAACAATTTTTTTGCCCACTAATTATTTGCCATGTGTCATATGGAGATCGGTCCACTTGGCATTCCTCAACTGTGCCACGTCATTTTGACATCCCTGTCACATGATTTCTTCAACTGGCTATATCTTGAGCATTCGGACTCCATTTTTTGAATTGCAAAAAGTGCTAGAAAGCTCTCGATGAGTACTACAATGTGTAATTGATTTGATATAAATTTTAAGACTTTGAAAAATAGAACGGTAGATGGATCCACCTGGATCAGTTAGTCAACTCAAAGGGCATGAAAGTGAACTTATAATGTCAATATTCCATATTAAATGTTGTTTTATGGATGCATTTATCCTTAATAAACATCAAATGGTAGCTAAAATCTAAACATATTTTAGAAAAAAACTATTTTTTCCTTCATTTGACTGAAAAGTTCATTAGTTTGAGGTAGTCGATATATGTTTTTGATTGTTGACTTTTTCAGCACTCAATAATCAATACATAGTATCAAAGTAACTTCTTTGATTTAAAAAAAATTGATGTGTTAACCATAAAGAAACATTAGTTTGATTAAGCCTTTACTTAATAGATCTTGTAACTATACCATTAGTTATTTTTTGTTTTAAGGATTCATTTGATAAGATGCTTTTGATGTTGGGGATAAACAAGGGACTATATCAATAGACAAATCCAATTCCCTGACCAAGTGAATCCTAAGCAACTCATCAGGAAAAACAATTTTATAATCTAAAAGAAGAGGATGGTTATGAGTACTTGGTTTTTATTGTTTGTATATATCCTTTGATTGAGTATAAAATAATTGGTAGTCTTTCTTAACTATATTATGGATTCATAAGGTTGAAATTAGATGAATATTTAAGGTTTTTTTAATGCCTTGTAACATTAATAAAAAGCCTTGCTCATTAAGACATTGGATATTTTAATCAAAGTAATCAATTTATTGATTTATATGAATGGAGAAAATTAATTTCAAGGATGAAATAATAAGACCTAAAAGGTAATATATATAAGTCTAAACAAATCATGAATGCATCTAAGTATAAATTCACACTTTTTACATTTTCAAAAACTAGATAATGCTTACTAGTGCCTAGCTCAGCTTCCCACTTCTCTTTCATTTTTAAAATTTTTAGTCCACTATTATTTTATTATAAGGAGAGATAAATATATAAAAAACATATAAATCAAATAAAATGAAAATTTTATTATAAAAAATGTTACCTCTTAGATCAACTAAAGTAGATTAATATTCCAAGAGATGATTATGCAAGACTACACAGATCTAACACTCAGTACATTGGTTATTTTTTTGCTATGGGAAGTATAATTCATAGTGGTATTTAAAAAAATGAAAACATCCTAAAATGGTTCCTATAGATTAAAATGGTATTTTATTTTCCATTTTAAGTGGTTGTCAAAATTAACAAGTTTTTATGAAAATTATGCACTTTGAAACCTTATTTCTAGTTTTGAAAATTTGTAAAAAAATGTACAAAATTTTAAAAAATTATTTTTTGGTTAAATATTTATATCAAATCCCTTAGAATTGACTTAAATATTTAGTTGGGCAAAATTGATCTTAAAATATTGTCTTAATTTAAGACAACTTTTTCTTCTCTTCTACCTTGTAGGTGGATTCCATAATAAACAAATTAGTTATCTTAGTCATATTATGTCGTGCATGATAACCTGATGCATACCTAGTTTTAATTTCATAATATTGGTGTCTTCATTATGTGTTTAATCCACATAACATAAAATACTGATAAATTTAGCCTCATATTCAATAATGGAAGAATTTAATTGATGTCACAACTAGAACTAATTTATCTCTTTTTCTCTCTCTATGAGTTGTAGATAATATTTTTCATGGAACTATTGTTAAAACACTTCTCAAGTTAAATTTTCAATTATAAGCCCTTTTTGGGAACTCAAATTTTCCCACCAAAGAGAAGTTTCTTGGTCAAGTTAAAATATTCCCATTCAATAATTTTTAGATCTCATCTCTTGAAGTCCAAAGTACTTATGGATATTTATTATCCATACTTATGATATATCACCAAAATTATTTCTTGAAAAATGAAGTGGTGGGTTTTTATTAAGGTCATGAATAAAAGGTGTCATTTAAATCTTTTGTATTCATTGATTTTCAATAATATTTTCATTGTTTCTATCTCATTGTTCATCATTTTGATTCTAGTTTTGATTCTATCTTTTCTCATTATTACCACCTAGGTTGAAAATTTGGTCTCTTGACTCTTTAGATGATATTAAATAGGTTTTAAAACTCCTATTATTAGTTAGAGTAGTTTTTTACAATTGAGTGGTGTTGGTAGATCATTTTTATTATCCTATTTTAAATCAAAATTGGCTAGTGGCCTCTTCTTCCACCCTAACTTACCTTTATTTTTCTTGACAATGTCTTTACCATCCTATTAAAAATATTGGAAAAAAACATAATATGAAGTACAAAATAAAAAATTCCCTAAATTTACCTAAGTGTTACAACAACTTGGCTCAAATACCAATTTGTTTTACCCTATTTTGGATTAATGTGGCATATTAAACCTTAATAAGATATACATGTGTAAATGAATCTAGATTACATATATATATACAATAAAGTGAAAATAAAAATGTAAAAACTTGAAACTAATAAAACACTCTAGCTTTATAAATATATAAATTAAAACAAAGGATAAGATACTTAGTGGTTTTTTGTATTGTGGAGGTCTGATATTGTAGGTAGGTGGAAAGAAAGGCTAATTTTTTTTAGATAAGGAACTAGATTTCTAAGATCACCATGATAGTAACATTAAAATCTCATTTTTATCATCTAAAACTATGTTATAAAACTTTAAATTTATTTTTTGTAAATATTTCTCTTCTTTTTTGATCATGTCACTATAATTGCTTCCATTAGTTCTATATGTGTGATCTTGAGGTCTGAATATGCATGGGACTTCCATAAATTTATCTCTTTCACTTGAAACCCTAGGTCCACTTACAATGATAAACTTAAGCCTACAAAAGGGAAAGAAATGTGGGTTGAAATGATTGTAACCACTCCCCATTTAATTGTTGAGTACTGCCTACATATCTAATACTCTAAAGAGGGAATTAAAATCACATATATTTCCTCATGTTAGGTGAATGTGAAATAGTTCCATTTAATGGATGAAACCTATAATAAATCCTTTGATACTTGGAAATTGATATATTTATCTTGGATATCGAGTACTTTAAACTTAACAAGGACCTACTCCTAGTGACAAATTGGTAATTTTAGAAGAATACGATAGTCCTCTTAAATGTACAAGTGTTTGAGTATGCTTGGTACGTGATTTTTAGATGAGTATTAGGACTATACATATTTTATATTTTTATGAGACTCTTTAGGTACTTTATCACACTATAAACATGAAAAAATTTATGGGATAACCCATATAAATGTTTTAAATTTAAAATGTGACCATTTCTTGGTACACGATGAAATTGTTAGACTTAGATGGTACTATCATATGGTATGTTATGATTTTGAGGTTACTATATAGGAGATAATAAAACTAATATGACAATATGAATATGTCTAATTAGGATAAACATTTAGTTTGACATAGATCATGGGATTTGCTATAAGTGATTGATATCAACTTTTGAGGGTTAGATGTGTATAGGGTATGTGGTTTTGAGAGAATGGATATTGAGAAACATGTATGTATGTGAGATACATGTAGAATGAAGTTAAGTAAGAAATAAAACTACCAAGTATCAATCACTTGATTTAATGTTTAAAAATACCACCCCTTTGTTACAGTATTGAAATTCAATACAAATAATAGAGTAAAAGGATAAATAAATGCACCTGAGTGTGTACAACACACTTAATCTTTGGGAGATGCTCCAAACATGAATATTACTCCAAGAAAAATTGTAATGAAAGTGTAACAATCAATTTCCATGGAATAAAATATGAATATGTATTAATTGAAAATTGAACTTAAAGAGAAAGGAAAGAGTACACTTATAGGTGGGTGAACCATATTTACCTGTAACTTATTGGAGATAACGCATCCTTATTGAAGTTTTGGATAATGGTTCATATTAGTAATCACTTTGGAAAAATGGGGGTGATCAATCCAAAAATTTATGTAACTAAGGAGAGGCCATGGATTGGGAAGAAAAATTCCCTACTAGTATTGAAATAATAAAAAATTATGCTAATGTCATTGAGGGTCACAAAAACCTCAACCAAACTAACCTACGTAGCTAATATTACACTAATATTAGAACCTCAATATGGAATGTGGAATCCACATATCTAGTTTATGCATTAATGTCTATGCCATTGAGGGTATTAAATCTCAATCACATTAATTTTTTAAACATGAATTAACTATTACATATGGACTTATAGATTCAAGGGTGTTCATTGATAGGTACCATGGCATGTGCTTGGAAAATATAAATTATAAAAGTGTGAATGTTCTTGAAAAATATTCATGCCCCATAATCTGTGATAACATTGTAAATCATAATTATGACATAATGCCCCATAATTTGAACTTCTTGGTGCCAATATGATATAGAATTCCATGCATCTATATACTATTTGTGTTTCATATCTAAAAATATGAAAACCTATAACTAATGTGATGTAAAATGAGTGCATATGCCTCACCTATGCCTAATAATATATCTAAATATGTAAATATATGAAAAAATTGTAACTCATGGACTATTAAATGAGTGTATTTTCTTTGCATATGCCCCCAATTATCTACAATTTGTCAACATATATCCCAATTTGTTATCTAAACCACTTTGAAATATATGTAATTTTTACCAAAAAATATATTATATGCTCATAGAGGCTTAAGTCTCTATGAAAATACCACTAATATTCCCACATTTTTAGGTGAGGGAAATAGGATGAAATTTACTTGTCTCAAAACAAAGAGTTAAATGTATCAGGTTATGCATACAAATGTAATCATTTATAATCATTTAAATATGTGGAGAATATGTCATATTGTAACGAATATGCCATAAAATAATGTATAAAACATATGTAATGTAAGGCATATAAGTGTCATGTCAATATGTATATATAAATTAAGAAAATAATAAGAATAATTACTAATAAATGTACTCAATAAAACTACACAGGACAGGAACATAATATGGATCATGTCACTACACACAAGGGGGAGGTGCATGATATGGACCATGACACCTAAAAACTCAATAATCATAGAAAATTCAAAATTTAATACTGAGGTCATGATGAACACAATGCAGTATGTGAAATAGCACCCATTATCAAACATAAGTCAAAGGGGCAACATATAAGGGTAAATACATGCCACACACATAAGGCTATGTATTAAAAATAAGGGGAAATAAATGCTGCACATATAAGGCTAAAGAGCTAAAAAATAAGGGGAAATAAATGCCACATACACAAGGCTAAGGGGGTGTATACAATATAAAATCAATGACTAGCCTATTTTTTTATCGTAATTTGGTTTTAGAAACTATAATAGGATAGAACTATTATGTGAATTTAAATTACTAAATATGGCATTTAAACATGAATTTGAATGTAAAATCTTGAACTAATTACAATGATTTGAAAAGGGTCATATAATAAGTATATTAAGTATAATAAATGGATAAATAATTATATTTTATAATCATGATTAAATTTTAATAGTGGAAGACAAATTGAAGCAGGATTAAGATTTGTCTAGATTTGAAACTATGTTCTTGTTTGCATAAGACCAATTTCGTCAGCTTTGGGTCAATATAAGATGTTGATATTTACCTATAATAGTTGATAGTGTCTTATTTATAAAATATGTATTTTAATCCCTAAATGTATATTATGGGATAATTTAAGGTTAAAGGGAGAAGAGATAGCCTAGGGCACAAGGATGGTAGACTATCTTTAGAGTAGGCAAATTATTTACAAAACTTAGATAAAACACATATTAAATTTATTATACTGAGATGCTAAAGATATAATTTACAACTATGCTAGATATTTAAATAAAAATTAAAATAAGATACTTATCTAGTTATGATGCTAATACAAATATAGATATGTAACATGCATAAAATGGATTGGATCTAGATTTTAGAATAGTTACCTGATTCTATAAATTTGACCTTTATAGTTATGGGCACTTGTGTCAACCTAGGACAGTTGCATCGATGTTACTATCTAACTTGGATGTAGGTGTCCAATATATAATAAATACTAAAATTGGATGTAATAAATTGGATGTTTTTTGGTTATATATCACATTTGATTTGGTGCATTCAGATCTGGGTCATGGACTATCATTCCTTGTCAAATACCAAAACCAAGTTCTTTATCTTCATATTAGATATGAGAAAAATGGGTTAGTGGGCACATAGTATTGAGCTACCTAAAACACCCCTATGTCAATGAGAATTATATACATATCTAATACTCTAAAGAGGACCTCAGACTTATGTAGTTATGCCCTATGTGTTAGCTTGTGCGTGAATCATACAATGTGTGATAAGCAAGTACAATAGTGACCTTGCTTATAACATGGAAAATATAGATCTTAAGATACTCATGTAGTATTTTAGACTTATAGATGTGTTTTCCTTATGATTGATATAGAAATAGGAGAAAATATGGAATATTTACTTAATTGAGTTCCTATTAAGTACTTTTGGTAAGTTACCTTGGTCTCTCTGGGTCTTTTATAGGTGAGTAATGAATGACAGTTGATATTATATTTATACCAATCTCCTTAGAGAATTTATTGCATTAAATCACTTAGGGATGCCATATGAATATGTTTCATTTGTAAATTTGATGAATTAAGGGCACTAGACACTTGTATTGATGCAAGAGTCTTATTGATGTGTAAGTGTCTCGGTAGTTGAAAAATAGGTGCAAGTCCATAACTTATAGAGATGGAAGATAAAAAAGTTCCTAAAATTATAGGAAATATAAAAGGCTTAAGTCATTAGAATAACATATGCCAAACTAAGGATAAGTATTTAGGAACATATATATAGTGTATGCAAGCCTTTTGGCATTGGGAAAGGTATAGAAGCTGAAGGTACATCCATATATGTATTTTCCAAGTGTACAAGACTAAGGTGATATATAATTTAGAAATAGTGTCTACATTTTCTCACCTTTAATATATAAATGAAATTTATTGTTTAAAGGAAAAGGAATACGTACCTGGGTGTGTATAACATACCTTATATTTGATTGAGTCCATCTTGAGTGCTTTGCTAGTGACTGACCTACAACCATGTGCATTTTAAAATATATAATTAGTGCATATAATTTGAAAGTGAAAGTATTGAAATGATTGAAATTGAAAGAGAGCAAGGTTTAGGAATACACCTATATATTGATGTAACCATCTTACCTTTTCATAATTTGATTTGAAAGATATATCATTATAAATCATTAAACTTGAGAAAAGGACAAATATAAATATGGAAAGTGCATATATATAAAGAAATAGAGAGCTATTGGAGGGCACATACCACCAACCTTGGATAAAAGATGAGTTACCACTCGACAATTGAGATTAGCTCAACTATGCAACCCAATCATATTCATAACCTAGTGAGTGTCAGTGAACCAAGTTAATTCAAATTATAAAACTAATGATTTTAGATGATTAAATAAATTATAACTTATAAAATTATAAATATTTAGTGATTTAATCACCTCAACCATACTAAAAAGTGTACCAACTACTGTCATATACTAGCTCAATACAATATGTAAAAATACAACCTGGTGGGTGGTAATAGTGCTTAAAAGTATTTTAAATCTAAAAATAATTTGATTTTTCAATATTAGGCACACATTTAATAGCATATGCACCTTATATATATATCTCATGATGAAACTATGTATAAAATGGTATCGATGTATAAAATTCTACCACAAACAAGGGGAATCCAAATACCACACAATCAAAGGGAATTGACTTATTCAAATATCCACAAATCAAGAAGACATATTCAAATGTAAACATATAAAAAGTAATGAGATATTCAAATATCAAAGAGGCAAAGGCATGGGGGCCAAAAATAATGGAACATATTCAAATGATAAAAAAAGTAAGACAATATCAAGGCAAGACACTCAAGGAATTGACAAAATGAAAGCATAAACAATGAATATAAACAAAAAATACTAGCCCATGGATCATATGTCTTAGCAATAAATGTTAAGTATATATTATATCAAGTACATTGTGAAAGACTATCTATGACCTCATATTTCAGTGAAAACCCCCTTCAAACTTCCCACTTGTGTCCTTATGGAACCTTACCCTTATACATATTTTTTAGGGTATTTGTTAGTGTAGAAACTCCTATATATTTGACAACAAGGTTACTTGCCTCTCCATTCTACCCCTATTAAGATTTTGAATGTGATTAGAGAGAATTAAACCTCATCCTATTATAATTTCAAGGACCCCACTCCTCATATTTACCCCTCCTTGCCTCTTGTAAACTCTCACCTCTAGGGTCTATTTAGAATCAAAGGGTGGATTCATCTATGGTTAAATGGACCAGACCACTTATATCTTAGTTTAAGCTAAATTTTTATGGCATTTAAAGAGGTATCTTGAGCCTGGAAGGGGGGGGGGAGTTATTGGGGATGCTGATGGAAACTTGCTAGCCACCTATGCAGGACCTTTTTATGTCTAAATGAACCATGAAAATGAAGTTTTAGTGGCACGTTGGGGCTTAAAATTGGTTTTTAGTCTAGGAATTGAATTTATCTAAGTCAAAGTCAATTATCTACACATCATTAACTACCTATTAGGAAAATATAATCCCTCATGGACCATTTTGAATGAAATGGATGATGTGAAAAGATTCCTCCTCCAACTAAAGGCCTACTCAATCACCCACACTTATCATGAAGGAAATGAGGGAGTGGATAGAATGGTGAAAATATGGGTACATAATTCCTCCTTCTAATTTTTATCAAAGGAGGAAAATCTCCCAAAACAAGTTGTAATGATTCTTGAAAAGGAGAGGACTCCACTCTTATGTGTAGGGTAATCTCAATAATTTTTTGAATGATTTATCTCATAATAGAAAAATCCCAATGCAAGTAGGAGTATAATCATGGATAATTAAAATAATTAAATTCAAAAAATTGGAATAAAAATGCCATACACAACATTAAAAACCCTAATTTACCAAAAAGGGATGCCTAGAATTAGGAAAAATAGTTACCTATAGTAATATTTTGAGAGGTGAGAAAATGTAGTGCATGGGTGGTGACTGTGATAGAATTAAACCAATTTATTTTATGGAGGTAAATGAAGATATATAAGTATGGAAAACACTTTACAAATGTGGCCTTATGAAATTTATGGAAAGGATTATGGGGCATGACTCTTCCACCTCTAAAGATTTTACTAGAGGATGGGAAGACCAATTTGTCAGGATGAGATACCTTAGTAATACCATCATCAAAGAGGTAATTGGTGAAATTATGAGTATGAGTTGTGATGGTGTTAAGGAATTAAAGGATAAAAAATTCAATGAAAAATTTATGAAAACATTTTTCAAAACTAATAAAATGATTTCCTCATCTCAAAAAGGGTTTCTTAGATTAGAATTATTGAGGAAGTGGTGCAAGATTTGTATCTAAATCATGATATATATAAAGTTGGAAGGTAAGCACATGATTATATTTTCACACAATTTTATTTTGATGAATCATTTTAAGGGGAACATAAATAGTTTTCTTTTTTTCTTGCTTAAATCCCTAGAAGTCTCGATCACCACTTTCAAGGCAAACCCCTCCTCAAACCTCATACACTAAGGTATTGTCATACTTATCATGAATAGAGGGGAGCCACTATGGGGGAAAGATGCCATAAAGACCATTGATGTTCCAAATGAGGATTAAGAGTGATAAGAAGATAGTGAATAGGTTTATAACAAGGGGAGGAGGACTTTTATGACTCTAAGGGGGAGGAAGAAATTGGTAAAACCACCCCTATAAGTAAGTATTAAGTATATATGTAGGATCTCAAGGCTATTGAAACCCCCCAACCCTATAAGAGTAGAAATACTATAGAGTTGGAGTGAAATTTGGAAAATATTCAAACAAAATTGGCCATGTAACAATTACTTTGCATCAAAATGGTCGAGGAGTTTTAAAAACTAAAAACATTGATGAGTCCAAATGAATCCATTAACAAGGAGGACACATGTGAAGGAAAGGAAAAAGACACTAAGGAGGAGGGGGAAATTGGAGTGACCCATTTTAATAGGAAAATTAAGTTAACACAGGTAATGGTTGAGAAGAAGGTATAGGAGAAGAAGAAACCTGAAAAGCTAGAGGAAAGGACACTAGATGGTCAAAAGAAAAGTATGACTAAAAATTGTTCATAGGGCCCAAATAGGAAAATTAGGGGATATTACAAGAAGATAGAGAAGATAAAGAAAGAAATTAGGAAACTTGTTTATTTTGACTCTGAGGAATCTCACCACTAGTTTCATCTACTTTTATAGGTAATTTTTTTTGCTAATCACGGTTCCTTTTTTGTAAGGTTTTGTTGTACTTTTGGCTGAAGTCAGCCTCCCTATTCATTTCCCTTAGGGATTCTAATTTTTTATATTGTTTTTCTATTTTCATTGAGCAAATTTCATTTATTATAAGGGTATTATGACCCTAATATTACCTTTTAACATTATCTAATAAAAAAATACACTATGAAATATATAAACATGGATAAAAGCATGTGTGTGTGTGTGTGTATGAGCTCAAAAATGATAATATAAAATGACCATAGAATGATATAACCTGAGTGTATCATGATCATAGGGGTGGATTCCCCCAACGTCCTGGTGATGTGAGTAGAGGGAAATCCCAACATCCAAAAGTGCATAGATCATGTATATGTGTATGCCTGATCACACTAAAAAGATGTATAAAACTAGGGATTTTTTTAGTGTTGAATATTTATTAATTCATTAATATACCACTTTTTAAAGTTACCATTTGGTGATTTTATGGGGTAGACAATAGTGAGAGATCACCTAAATTTTAGGGTAGAATTTAATTTTAAGGTTCAGCTCGCTTACATTTTAAAATAAATTTCCCCTTATAAATGTATATCAATGATACTAAGAAATCCAATCCAAGGACATTTTCCACTATATATATGGTATTCACTCCTTGAGTAAAAACTATCTCAAGTACCAGTATTCATTATCATGCTTCTACACCAGTAGTTAGGCAATAATAACAAGGTGACAGACAACAAGAAGAAGGTGAATGATGAAATTAATAAAATGTCAAATAACATAAAATAGGTGTCCTAATTAACTATAATATGACTATGTCATGAAGTTAGATCTCTATGTTATGTAGGTGGATGATTATGTCATACCTTTAAATAACTATAGTATGTATTTAAATGACTTTAGGGTGTAGTTAGATGACTACACAATGGATTAGAATGACTACAAAATGTATTCAGATGATTGTATAGTGAATTTGGATGATTAAATAGTACAATTAGATAAATTCATAATGTTTTTGGATAATTACATTATGTAATCAAATGACTGTATTATGCAGTTAGATGACTGTATAATATAGTCAAACAACTTTATTGTACAATTGGATAATGTTAAGGAATGAAATAAATTTAAAAAATAGAATGATCAAAAACTTAGGAGATTTGGTTGAAAGATAATTCAAGAAGCAAGAATAACACAATTGTAATAATGCTATCTCTGAGAAGAGATGTTTTATTGATCAAATTTGCAGATCCAAACATATGCCTATCTCTAAGAAGAGATGTTTGATTGAATTTTTGAGCTAAATATATTTTTATACATACTTTGAAGGTAGGAGGAGGATGTGGAAGGTCACCAATCTCAAGGGAGATTAAGTGGTTCAACTTACATGATTTACGACATACAGAATTCAAAAAATTACTATTTTTAGAAACTTACTATTTTTCGACTACACTATTAAAATTGAATTTTTAGACACTTCCATTAGGATTTTAGGGATAAAAAAACATCAAGAATCAAGCATATCTATATTAAATCTCATCATGTTCTCCTTGTTATTATCTTTCTAATGGTTCAAATGGTGAGTTAAATAGAGCTATGGTGCAAAAGTTATGGCTCCCGAAAGTTCTACCACCAATTGGGGTAGAACTGTCACCCGAATTATCACCTAAAATGTTGCTCAGATCATAGAACAATTTGTTATCTTATTTCAACTAGAGGTAAATAAAGGTATAAATATTAATTTATAAACTATTTTTATTTATTCATTACTATTAAGGTTTAATAATAATTAATGTTTACAACCATTTTTTATGCAAAATCCAATGATAATATGATTAAATATATGCTTCCATTGGAAGATGTACTTAGGTATAATATAGCAGACAAAGGTATTAAATATTATTTGATTTACTATTCTATTATTTTTGTACTTTTATTATAATATTTATTAATAATTACTCTACAACCATTTTGCATGCAAAACTCAATGATAATAGTTTTGAAGATATGCCTCCACTTGAAGATGTCCCTAGATATCAAATTCCAAATAGAGGTACTAAAAATTATATGATTTATTGTATTATTAATTCTTTACACTTTCATATTAAGAACTAATTTTTAATAACAATTATAATATCTATACCCATTTTATAATTAGAACCCACTGACAACCCTTTTTGAATATATGCCTCCACTAGAAGATGTCCCTGTATGAAATGCCCTCACAAAATTCAAGGAAAAATAATTTGGAGGACATCATCATGGATGTCGATAATGAGTACTCAACACCACCAGATGCGATCTCAACTCAGCCAACATAATCTTCAATTGAAAAAAACATTAAAAATATGTATAAAATAATATTAGTACATGTACAATTGGAAGGTCACGGAAAAAATATGTTGCTTTGGAAAATTATGTGAGGAGGGAGAGCAAGGATAAATAGAACAAGAAATTAAAAAAATGTAAATGGGGTGCATGGATGACTTAAATAGGTGATTAGAGGGGGATAGCTTGGAAATAGATGTAGTATGCATTTGGATGACTATTCCATGTATTTAGTTCACTATGTTGTGAATTTATATGATTGCACTCTACAATAAATAAATGTAGGATATAATCAGATGATTATAAGACATAATTAAATGACTACAAAATGTAGTCAGATGACTATGCCATGTAGTTATAGGACTAAATTATGCATTTAGATGATTGTATTATGAGTTTAGATGACTACATCATATAGTTATATGAATTCATCATGTAATCAGATGAATTCATAATACAGTTAGGTAACTACACAATATAGTTAGGTTATTACATGATGTAGGAAGATGACTACATGATGCAGTCAGGTGATTGCATGATGTAGTTAGGTGATTGCATAATGCAATTAGGTAACTACATAAGGAAATTAGGTAACTGCATAAGGCAATTAGATAACTTTATAATGTATTCAAGTGAATGCATAGTATTGAATTCACCATGTGCCACCTCCTAATTCACCTATGCTATTATATGCCTTTCAACCTGATTTGCCACCATTAAAAAAATGATTCACCTTGTAACCTCTAAGTTTTTTTAATATAGGCCACTAAAATTTTCCTCTATGAAGCACATGTATGTAGGAAATAATGATATGCCATCTGCCAACATAGAACCAACAACATATATTCCAAGGAGATAATAGAACATATAGATGCTGAAAATATTTTTGGATTTTTGGAAGCTTTTTTATTTTTTGGGTATTTTTGACATATGTTAGGAAAATACAATCCTATGATTGCATCTAAAAGATGGTCATAGATATATCCCCACTATAAACCTAGTGTAGTAATATAGTTACATTATTGAGGAACATGTATAAGTGTGATATATGTCATTATAGTATCTATGATGATCTACATATATAAAATAGGACTCTGTGGCTGTGAAGTAGAAATAATAGGAGTAGGGGTTTATGGAACCCATCATTGAGTGTTTTATGGTTTATTTGGAGTAGTAATAATAAGAACATGTGTAGGTGATTTAGGTATTAGAATATGGTGTAATAGATGAGGATTCTATGGAACCCATTATGGATATTTGATGTAATGGTTTCTAAATTACTAGATGCTTGGTAAATGGGAATGCCTATTGCTTATCCTTTTATGGAAGATTAATCATATGAGGTTTTACAATCAAATCTTTGGGTATCAATTTATCTTGCTTAAGAGAATGTTCATATGGAATTTTGGAAACTGTAATTACTCAATTAGTATAAATGTATTTAACACACCCATGTTGTTGTACCCAACATCCCCCTTTTCTTCTTGAAGAAATGAGGACCCATTTTTTTAGATTTTATCCTTGTTTATCAAGCCTTTATTCTATATGTTTATGCAAATTATTGAAAGGATTGATACCTAATATTTATACATAGAAGAAATGATCATGTCATTATGTATTTTATGGACTAACTCTATTAATGCCTTTTTGGGAGATTTGAACTATGTAGGTTTTCTGGGACTTAGTCTATTTGGAGAAATTTATTCAAAAACTTATTCATTGGACCTTTTGTTTGGACATTTTGTTTGATATATTTGGTCTTCAAGTTTTTTGTATCAAGTTTTCTATCTGGGATACTTATTCAACATTTATTCATAAGGATTTATGTAGAAAACTTATTTGACATTTGTGCATTAGGCCTTTTTTGAGACTTTTGGGTATTCAAAACTTTTGTTCTGAATGAATTTGGTATTTAGAGATTTTACTCTTTAGAAATTTTGTCTAAAATAATTATACTAAAATGACTTATCTTTATTGGAAATTAATTCTTTGGAAATTTTATCTAATGGATTTTTTGGTCTTTAAGCTTTTTGCATCAAACATTTTGTCTGACAGATCACAAGATTTATATACACTTACAAAATGTTTCTCTTTGGGAATTTTGTTTGGACATTTTGTCTTATAGGATTTGGTTTTCAAGATTTTTATTTAGGTATTTTGTAAAGACTAGTCCAAACATAAAACCTGATACCTGACTCTTGAATTCTAGAAACTTGCTATACTTAGTCGATAAAATCCAAAATATTTCCTAATACTTGCTAATGATACCTACCAACTAAAATTGATGAGAGATTTGAATTATGAAGAAAATATAAAATAGGTGAACATTAGGCATTTATGATTAATGACTAGAATTCAATGCTAAATCCATATACACGACATGCAACCATTGAATTATTCATTGCTTTCAAATGAATTTACACTCAAATTTGACTACTATCCTATGAAAGCAAATACCTAGCTACCTATTAGAGTACTACGAGTAAAATTAGTAACTAGTAGAAGGGAAAATTATTCATAGAGCACATAGAAAAGACTATGGACACTACATATAATGGTAATGACATATTCATTCAAACCATTTAGGGGAGCAGTTCTACCATTACCACATTCTATAAAAGATGCAACAAAATTTATGGACACTATCTTTGATGTCTCCATTTTCAACAATAGGTATGTAAATTACTTAGAATTATGGAATGATGTCAACTTTATTAACATATTTTCAATAGATGGAAATATCTCTCTTAGAGTGACTATTCATCAAGGATTCACTAGCACTTAAGAGACACAGATTACATTTTGCTATGGCCAAGCCCAACGTGATGCAATGCGTCAACCTCCTTTGAGACTTATTCTTTGTAGGAAAAGTCACATAGGATGATTTTATACATCATATTAGAAACTTTATGGTCATAAAATTCATTATAAAAGTAGATTTCCAAAGGTATTTATCATTATCAGTATTAGATGCTTACTTTGACAAGCATATACTAGTCTTGTGGAATCAAGAGAATTCAATAGAAAAGGTGTTGGCTTCATGGATCCTCCCTAACAAAACCATTAAATTCAAGGGTAAGAATCCTAAGAATCCCACTCCTATTAACAAGTTTAGGATGGGAGTGTGGATTGGCATGATACTGATCAAAAGGCTCTACGACATGCCCAATATCTATTTCCTTAATTTAGACTAGGTACCATTATTACACATGAAGATGAACAGTGATGCCATGTTTACTTTGGGGGAAATTGTTAGTTTCTATTTGAGAGAACAAGTCATATATAAGGACAAGTGGCCTACTCTGACGGGCCACTTTTATATGATGTCATATCTTTTGAATGTTATCATGAGAATAATATAAAGTCCTTAATGAGCTATGGAGCTTGGCCACTAACTACATAAAGAATTGAACTTATGATCGCTTCCAATTTCTACATGTTTATGCTTATACTAAGAATATGGAGAGGTTAACTAAGGATGTTTATCCTCAAATTTGGCAAGTAATACATGGTTCTCCAATGCCCAAGTTTAGAGAAAGCATTGTAAAAATGCTATCTTCAAGGGGTGATTATTTTATATATCTAGATTACACTATTATCATGATATATGGACACAATTTTCATCCCTTATGTCTCCAAAAATACATACCTAAAAAATTAGCTGAGCAAGAAATTGCTTTCCATCTATGGTGGAGCATATAGGAGGATCTAACCAAAAACAAGAAGAACACATTCTTTGGCCACCATGTGGTTAATGTTAGAATGGCTTACATAATGAGGAAACACTTTGAAAATGTGGGTGACAAAAGGAAGAGTTACCATTTGTCCATATTCCCACATAAATATTGGGATCCTTATGACACCATCTAAAATCATATTCAGGGCCTTAGAATCCCTTACCAACATGACCACTATGATTATGATTTCTTATTTATGAATGCAAAAAATAATGAAGAGGTCCTGGAAAGGGAAAGGGTTATTGGTTTGAAAGAGGATCATATAAGGGTGATCCAATAGGAACCTTCAATCATTATTAAGTAATTACATAATAGAATGCCACTCTTATCAAGGTGGACACATTCACACGTTTAGAAAGGCTAGACAATAGATCAATCAAAGGAACAAGGGGATCCTTCACAAGGACTCCCTTTCAAGCTAAAAGATGTCAAAAAGGAACCAAGCATGACTTAACCTAATCATATGGGAGTTCTAGGAGACCCAATCAATCTATATTCCTCTAATGAGGAAGAACAAGGAACAAAACAGCCAAATCTTTGTGCAATTCAAATGACTAAAGCTACCCCCTAGGTATAAAATTCTACATATACAAGGGTACCCATAGATGAAGTAGATACCTTACATTAGTAGGCCTTCTCCTCATAGCCTAAGACTATCATTTTATACAAGAGGAAGCCTAGGAATCCCCCAATAGATAGTCTTACAATTGAGAAAACACAAAACTTACATGCCATGCCTCAACAAGCAGAAGTGAAGGAGAAAGAAGAAGAAAATCTTGATGAATAAGAATAATTATAATTAGCTAAATGTATAAGCCTTGAGGGAGATAAGGGGAAAGCACTAGATATGGAGGAAACTATAGGTACAAGGGTTTTAGAGACAACTTCCTTATTGTCTTCTTCTATTCCCATTTTTGGTTCTATGTAAATATCATCTATCTTGAAAAACCCTAAGGTGGAAGTTTCCACTTCCACCTCTGATGATTCAATCACCACTTCCTCTTTCTTGTATTTTCCCCTACTCACCCAAGGGTTGATAAGGATGATACCACTATTTTTATACCTTCCACCACCACTGATCCATCGTCCAACATACCATACACCTCTATCATGGCCACTTCCACTATTAATTCTAGAACTACCATAGTTAGATCATTAACAAGGAAAAGGGTATCCAAGAAGATTGAGACTACCATAGACTCTCCCCAAATCCATGTCCAATCTACCCAAATAATTCTCCTCATGCCATCCATTAATCCATCTCAAGTGATTATTATTACAAGTGTAGGTAGGGGAAAGAAGGCAAAGGCACAAATGGTTACAGTCTATCCACTCCACATATATGGATGTTTGGATTGGTCTAAGATTATATGTCCTTCCTTGCTTGACACAATTATCAAAGCAAATAAGAAGCAATAAATAGATGAGGAGGTTGAAGAAGAGGTTGTGGTAAAAACAACTAAGGAGATATACCTTAATCAATTGACTATTGTTCTATGGGCCATTGACTTAGGGGCCAAGACCTCTCAACTACCCAGCTTTAAAATAAAAGAGTTCCCCTCTATTACAACCTTGTTTGAAAAACCATTTGGAAGCATTCAGAGGGTGAGGAAGAGGAAGCTGGAAGATGATGTTGGTAGGGAATTTATTTTTGAATAGAGGTAATAAGTCTTCTCCTTAACCAAAAGATAGAATAGGAAATTAAGGAAATCCTCCTATACTGAAGACTTTATATCTATGGTCAAAACACAAAAGGATGCCATGGTGGTAATCTATGAGGGCATAGAGTTGGATAGATAGGAATTAGAGGAAAAACTAGAGCAATTGAAAGAGCAAAAAAATACTATGCATATACAAGTTAACATTGAAGCTGAGGTTCAAGAGGTATCCTCTAAGTGTTATAATTATTTGGAAGCATTAGAATTCATGTAGGATGAATTATCCCCCCATGTTACCAAAACTCACAAATTATTTAATTCTTTGAAATATAATGACAAGAAATTGGAAATGCTAGTTATTTATACAACTAATAAGGCTTATATCCATTTGGATCTCATGATACCACTAGAAGCATAAAATTCACTCAACTTGGTGGTCATCAGAATGGAAGAGGCTAGGGGATGGTTGATAGATACTAGGGCTTTGCTACCCAAGTACCAATAATATGAGACCCTTGTCATACAAATTTTGAATGATTTAAAATTATAAAAAGTCAAATATGCTATAGTGAAGTTGATTAATAAGATTAACTTTGATCAACTCATTTAGGAGGCCTTAAGTAATTTAAAGAAAAGTATATAAGGGTTGTCATTGGGGGACATAAAGGCCAAGTTAAGTTTTGATCGAAATAAAGTGACTGAACTTGAAATCTTCAAGATCAACTTCTAGATGACCAAAATAGATCATACAAAAATCTTGGGATAAGTCAGTAGGGTACACAAGTCCCCTATTTTGAACACAAAGATTATTTGGCAATATCATGATGTTTCATATAAGTTCTAGCTTGAAATAAAAGTCAAGAAAAAGTAGTTTCAAGCTACCACTTTCAGTTCCATATCAACAACCATAGTTTCCATGCCAACAGTCATAGCTACAATATTGACTGAAGTCCATACAACCATTCAAATATCAACACATCCATGAAGGGGCCTAATTTTTTCATGTACACTTTATAGTGGTGTATAGTCTATATTTATAGTTTTCTTATATTTTGAACCATATTGTAAAGTTTCCTAATTCATTCTTGTAAACATGCACACATTGTATGATTTTTTAAAGACTAACTTGAGTTATTAACAACTATAAGATAACTATATATGATTTTGACCATAGTTAGAACATAGGTTATAATTATGACATGTAATGAATTTTACATTAACTTGGAGGATGAGGCAACCCCTTCCCCAAGTCTATTTAAACACTTGTAACCCACATTTTTGAATTGTAAGAGAATTTTCAATATATAAGACTAGAAGCAATTTTAGTTGTCAGCTAATGTGTTTATGTATTTTATTTACAGTGTTTATGTAATTAGGTTTTATTTATTTGGTTGCATGATTCAATAACTCTTAGTGTGCAAAATTTTCAAATGGGTTCTTTTTTGTCTTGATTGATATGCTAGTTTTAGATGTGCAACATCTAGTGAAGGATTAGTAAATTACATTGATTATTGATAGTTAAGTTGATTGGTTCATATTATTAAGTGTGTATAAGTGTTTTAATTTGATATAGTTTTTTGTGTGTGTGTAATATCTACCTCAGATACCTTACTAATATTGATCTATAATCTCCTGATTAAGAGTGTGTAACAACTACCCTAAAATGAGCAACCTTTGACTGAGGTTTATGAGTTTATTATATCAATATCATCCTAGACTACTTAACCATGTATGACTATGTGTGTGAAATAGATGATATAAATAGGCATAGGTTTTGAAAGTACTTGTCCACTTAGAAAACAATTAGGGAAGTGATTATTGAAGCCATAAAACCTTTCTTTTCTACCTTAACCTTCCATCCTTTTTGAGTTTATTTTGAAACCTACCACTCTATATTAGTAACCATCTAGCCACCAACTCATCTATATTTTTACTTCCTTTTTAGAGATCACCCCTCTATCTAAAAAACCTTTTTAAAAACCTACAAGCCCTACTTGTTAATCCATCAAATAGTTATTAAAGATTGCATACCTACAACTCATGCCCTGGAGTGGAGTTCACCTCCATTGAGATCATAAAATGTTAAAGGCTACCTCATTATGAGATTGGTGTGGTTAAAACCCTCATCAACATAAACTTTCTATAACTAGGAGGGAAACTACCTCTAATAAAAGAGGTTAGTTTCTATATAGAGTTAGATTGGAGTAACCTAGGAGAGTGACCATATCTAATTCCTAGGTTGGTTTTATAGTATCACCTTTGTCAAATCATAGGATACCTAAAATTGTACCAACTATCCCTAATGGACCAAGGACCCCTTATCTAGTAAGGAAACCTTTCCCTATTAATCATCCAATAGATCAACCACCTTGGTTAGTTGGATCTGCTATTACTATCCCAAGAGATGTGCATGATTTACCTAGGAATCCTAAAAATTACCTACAATCTTTCTCTCCTTTAGGAGTAAGGATAATAGAGGAACATATCAAATCTATTAAAGCTACTTTGAGATTAATGAATGTTATCAATGATGATGTTGCATGCATATTATTCCATTTTACATTAATGGATGCTACTTATGATTGGTATTTTAATCTAATGGAAATTTCCATCATTTCTTGGGATGCATGTCAAGTAGTTTTTATAGCACAATTTCGATAGGTCACTAAACCTGGTTTGATATATCAGTACTTCACTAGCATGAAGAGGGAGTCTAATGAGCCAATTCACACTTTTAGTGTAAGGTTTCAAAAGATGTATACATGGTTAACCCTAAGGTATAAACTAGAAGAAGCATTAGCATTAGATATGTACGAGAAAAATCTATATATAATATCTATGGTGTTCACAAGAAGAGAAATTACTACCACTAACTTTGCATTAACATATGAAGAGGACATCAACATTAATAGGTAGATCAATCCCTAGGTGTCTAACAAACCTAGAATTAACAATGGCTTCCCAGTGTTAAATATAGTACCACATGTGAAGCAAAACATTTTGATGTTTAATCAAAATAAGCTATACACATTGCCTCCTCTAACATAGATAACACAACCAAATTACAACTTCTTGAATAACCATGCACAAGGTAATGGTTACCAATAGAATCAACAATTGGCAATGCCCTCTAATACTATTCTATAGGGCAATGAATCTATAAAGGATAAGCTAGACGCTATTCAAAATATGGTTTAAAATCTGAGTAATGACTTCATCAATATGCAAAGAAATATGGGAAATGCTAATGCCCTAAGTGGTAATTAAAATTCTAGATTCTAGAGATACAACAAACCATTTAATAGGCTTTTAAATAACATGGATCAACCTAGAAAACTTCTAGAGATCAACATGGTAGAGACAACTCTACCCAATTGGTACTTAATCCATAATACTTCTCAGCATGGTGAGCTTGATTATGTTGAATTTTGTGTAGCATTTAAAATATTTCAAAGAGAAGTAGTAAGATAGGACCAGATGCATAATCCACTAGAATCCCACCATGATCCTAGCCCTTTAAGCACTGCTACATTCTTTGAGACTCATAAGTTTACCTTTCCAAGCAAAGATGATAACATAGTATAAGATAACACCGATGAGATTCACACTATCTAGCAGTTCTAGAAAGGTGGCTACAATTGAAGGAATAGACAACCATTCAAAATGTGTACTATTATAATTAGTGTAGTAATTCCACCCAATCCTAAATCTAATAATAATCCACCTCCCCCAAGAGGGAATGATCAGCCTCAAAATAAGGAGGAATCAAGCAAAGGAGGATATAATATTATTGAAGACATGAATAAAATTAAAGCAAATATAACTCTTCATGAATTAGCTCAGATCACTAAATAAAAGGAGATGCAATGGAAGTCTATCATTGGGAAGACCACTATGGAAAGAACCAAAGCATTGATAGAAAAATAAAAGCTACTAACACCAATGCTATCTATAGAATCAAGCTAGAAGTTCCACCATTTTTACTAACTATCAGAGCATTTGGTAAGAATATTCATGACTTTTTAATTCATTCTAGAATCTTAACAACTATTATGCTTACTTATATATGTCATAATCTTGGTTTAACTCCAAGATCTTCAACAATAATAGTTTCACAACTAGATAAAATAGTGGTACCAATAGTTGGAGAATTGATGAATGTACATATTCAAGTAGCATCTAAACCATGAGTAAAAATGAATAGTGATATCTTTATAGTAGACATACCTAAAGGCTATAAACTGTTGCTGACTAGGGACTAGTCCAAAATGCTTAATGGATATCTCTCTATAGACTTCTCCTACATATGGTTACCATGGAGAGGAATTGTAAATCAAATCTAGATCGACAAGGAACCAAGGATGAAGTATCCTATCACAAAATATAATGTGAATAATGAAGAGGTAAAGTATGAATCTCCTAACCTTGGTATTTACACTTTCACAACACAAAATTAAATGCAAGAGTAAGAATCTGAAGGTTGCAATCAACTATGGAATTTACACTTTGATGGTTCCAAATACAAATAAGGATCAGGTATGGGAATTGAATTTATTAATACATAGGTGAAGAAGTTATTGGTAGAATATAGGTTATAGTTTCTTTGAACTAAAAATGGGGCTGAGTATGAATATTTAATTTTGGGATTATAGTTTGCAATCAAGAACAATGTAAAGCAGGTGATAGTGTTTGGTGATTTATAACTAGTAGTCAACTAGGTCAAAAAAAATATTAGTGAAACTTATCTTATTTGAGAAGGTACAAATAAAAATCATGGGAATTGATTGAGAGTTTTGAATATTTTAACATAATAGCTATTCCTAGAGAGCAAAATCAAGTTACAGATTCACTAGCTATTGCTACTGCTAATTTAGAGCCTTTTCAAGAATCTATGGTAAAAATATTCTCTATTAAACTCATACATTATTCTCATATTCTTGATAATTTATAAAATTTTCAAGGCTTTGATGATGTTCAATAGATTATTTAGTTTCTAACTAATTTGGGGTAATTTGAGTCCCAAATAATTGGTGATAAGAAATTCAGTCATCTTTGTTAAGAGGTTTCAGACAATGAAGGTATTCTCCAGCTCAAAGAGAATCATATTCTAGCTGGGTTGGTCTCCTTAAAAACACCATTTGACATAGATCCTCAAGATTAGTAGCTTAGGCAACCCAAATTTAATGAATTTGAATTTAAAAGGGAAAATTTAAGAGATGAACCTATGTTAACATTGGCCTCAACTATACCCCATATGAAATATAACAAGTGAAAGATTTAATCACTCGATATAGAGATGTCATTGCTTGGACTTATGAAGACTTGCAGGTTTATGACCCTCAGGTCATCACTCATACTATTCCTCTAAAACCAAACCACAAGCCATTTAGATAGAGGTAGAGACTAGTCAATCCTATCCTAGAGCCTCTCATTCAAAGATAAGTGGAGAAGCTATTAAGTGCAAGAATAGTCTTCCTAATTAGACATTCTACCTGGGTGACTAATTTGGTCCCAATCAGAAAGAAGAATGGTGAGATCAGATTATGTGTTGATTTCAAGAACTTGAACAAACCTTTTCAAAAAGATAACTATCCCCTACCTTATTTAGATGAGGTGATACAAATAGTGAGTGGATCTAAAATGATATCCTTTTTGGATGGTTTTTTGGGCTATTATCAAATATTAGTACAATTAGAGGATAGAATAAAGACAATGTTTACTACAAAGTGGGGAACTTATGTGTATAAGAGGATGCTATTTGGCTTAATAAATGTAGGAGCCACCTTTCAACATGTCATGGATCATGCATTCAAAGGATTAATAGATAAATGCATAATCATCTCTATGGATGATCTTACTACATTTTCAAAGGATAGAAACGACCATGTAGACCATTTGTAGTCAATATTAGAGAGATATAGAAGGTTTGGAATTTTTCTAAACCCAAAGAAAAGCATATTTGGAGTGACTAGAGGCAAGCTCTTAGGACACATAATCACCAAATAAGGGATCATAATTGATCTAAATAGAATTCAAGGAATTTTGAAGATTGCACCACCAAACATCAAGAAGGAACTCAAATCATTCTTTAGGAATATTAACTTCATAAGGAAGTTTATCTTAGAATTTTTAGAGATTGTTAGACCCTTGAATGAAATGCTTAAGTAGGATGCCCAAATAAAATGGATAGATGAGGCCCAAAAGTCTTTTCAAGATATCAAAGATGCAATATCTTAGGCTCTAGTGATAATTAGTCCAAATTTTATGATGGATTTCTACTTGTACTTATTTTATTCATAACATACAATTTTTTTTGTTATAACATAGAATAAGGATGAGATTGAGCATGTAATTATGTTTATGATCATAAATATAAAGATGTAGAACTTAAGTACTTCATGATTGATAAATAGATTTTCACTCTTATCAAAGTAGTGAAGCAATTTTGATACTACATCTTGAGGAATAAGGCTATTTACATCGTGCTTGATCCTACTATCAAGCTCACCCTATCATAAACTGAATTGGTAAAACACAAAGGAAAATGGATGACAAAGCTATAAGAATTCAACATAGAAATCAAGCCTATGAAG
Organism: Torreya grandis; assembly: GCA_037957365.1. Lineage (NCBI taxonomy): Eukaryota > Viridiplantae > Streptophyta > Pinopsida > Cupressales > Taxaceae > Torreya > Torreya grandis. The sequence goes on from JARHVA010004308.1 coordinate 1,543,676, forward strand.
ATCATTCAAGGTTAAGGCATCATTCAACTCATAAATGAACCTGATCTATGCATTATTGTTGATGAGGTATGTAAATCTCAAGTATCTAAAGGAGAATGGTATACTGGCATAATATAATATCTACTTATAGGTACTTATTCCATAGAACTCAATAGAGAATGAAGGAGAGCTTTGAGGCTCAAAGACACTCATTACATGATAAATAAAGGAGTTTTCTATAGAAGAAACTATGAAGGCATATATCTTAGGTATGTATCTATAGAGGAAGCTAAAGAGATTGATGAAAAATTGCATCAAAAGATAGGTAGTGGTCATCCATTTGGGAATACCACAACCCACAAGATGTTAAAAATGGGCTACTACTGGCCAAAAATTTTCAAATATGATCATGATCATCTGAGGACATGTCATAAATGCCAAGATTTAACTAGGAGAGAAGTACATACAATGATGTGTTTACAACCTATTATTGAAGGAAGGCCATTTTCCTAATGGGGTTTAGACTTCATTGGTGTCATTAACCCAAATTCATCAATAGGCCATAAATTTGTAATCACTACCATATACTATTATACTAGATGGACTAAAGCCCTAGCCATAAAGAATTATAGAGCACACAATGTGATTTACTTCTTGGAGGAACACATAACAACTAGATTTGACACTCATATTTATCTAGTTTGTGATAATGGACCAACATTCATATCAATTGAGTTCACTAAATAAGATCATGATAACCAGATCACTATCAGTTTATCTTCTAACCATTACCCTTAGGGAAATGGATTGGTAGAATCAAAAAATAAGAACCTAATAGATGCAATTATTAAATTATTTAGGGATAAGCCTAGGGACTTCCATAATCTATTGAAGTTTGTTCTTTGGGCAGACCAAACAAGATACAAATAGGCCCTTAAAGCTTCACCCTACTTGTTGGTATGTGGATGTAATCAAGTATTCCCAATCATGTTGAAACTAATGACTTATAAATTCATGCGAGATTACATAGAATCAAATGACAAAGTATATTATTGACTACTAGACATAATATAAATGAAGGATTCAAGGATTGAAGCCTTACAGACCTTTAGTAAACACCAAGAAGTAGTCAAGAGATGGTTTGATGAGAGATCAAAGGTCAAAGCATTTAGGATCTCAGATCTAGTGCTTCTTTGGGATAAATCCCATGAAAAGAAAGGATAAAATAAAAAATTTGTCCCACTAGGGATTGGACCATATCAAATTTTTGAGATCTTTGGTAATAATGCTTTCATCTAAAGGACCTATAGGGAAATGAACTCATGTATCCAATCAATAGATAGTTTTAAATCATTACTTCATGGTTGTACCACTTGAAGGTACCCCCAACCAAAGAAAAATCATGGTAGAGGTAGGATTAGGATAGATTTATTACTTTCTTAGTATAGATTTATTACTTTCTTAGATTAGTTTCCTACTTTCTTAAGATATTTTTCCTGCTTTCCTAGTATAAATATATTACTTTTTTAGATTAGTTTCCTACTTTCTTAGGATAGATTTCCTGCTTTCCTATTATATATTTATTTTTTAAAGTGTACTCTCCTTATTTATTAGATTAGTTTTAATTCTTTCTAGATTAATTATTTTTTTGCTTTCTATGACAATCTAATTTATTTCTATTATGGTATAACTGAGCTAAAAATAAAACTAGCTGAGCCCTTGTCTTACTCTTAAAGAGTCTTATAGAAAAAAGGGTAAAATTGAAAGAATGTCACATCTTAGGACTTGTTAAAAAATTAGATATATTTCTGAGTTTAGAGTCTTCAAGATGTAGGTATGTAATCATGAACCATTTTGGATAGTATCATAATTGAATATTTTTACCAGGTGTGTGGAAGTTGCTCTCAACTACTTCATATGAATTTAGATTTTTTTTATTTCATTGAATTAGGCACATTAATTATATTAAATACTTGTTGAATGTGATAATTCTTGGTGTATATGTAGATGATAGGGATGCTATGGTAATGATTTATTTTATAACCATACTATCTCACTATGGTTCTCGCTCTCCTCTTTCCATTCAAATAAAAAAAGAAATGAATTAATGAGGTCAAAACAACAATAAATAAAGCCAAGAGAATGTCTAAATAAAATAAAAAAGGATCACATGATGGAATAAGGACAATTTAATATGCATCATGATCAAGAAAATTAAGGAAGAGGAAGAGAGGGAGCCCAAGATATCTCTATTAGGGCTATAGATGCCTACCTGGCAGTAGAGCAATGCCTGAGCCTCCCTTGATTTTAATGAGATTTAATAGAAACTAGAACAAAACCTACAAATTTATCAAGAATTTTAAATTTTCATCACAACAAGGGTTAAATGAACTTCAATTTTAGCACACATAGATCTAAGGATAATAAGTCAAGTATGTTATTTGAATCTACTTAGGAGTCTCTTTCATATTTTAAATTTTAATATTTTTTTGTGGCACAGTTCATGTTTTATTTGAGATTATTAACCAAAGTAATGGATTATCAAATACTTAGGAGTATTCCCCTGTAAGTCACCATTTTTTATATGAAACATATGCCTTTTATTCTTGAAGAAATGAGGACCCACTTTTTTAGATTCTAGCCTTGTTTGTTGAGCCTTTCTTCTATATGTTTATGCAAATTATTGAAAGGATTGATCCCTAATATTTATACTTATAAGAAATGATCATGAAATTATGTATTTTATGGAAAAAATATATTAATGCCTTTTTGGGATATTTAAACTATGCACATTTTTTAAGACTTAGTCTATTCAAAGAAATTTATTCAAAAACTTATTCATCAGACCTTTTGTTTAGACATTTTGTCTGATAGATTTGGTCTTCGGGTTTTTTGTATTGGTTTTTCTATCTATGAGACTTATTTGACATTTGTTCATCAGGATTTATGTAGAATGATTATTTTTCATTTGTGCGTTAGGCCTTTTTTTTGGGACTTTTGGGTCCTCAAAACTTTTATTCCTAATAAATTTGGTCTACGTAGATTTTGCTCTTCGAACATTTTGTCAGAAATAATTATTATGAAATGACATATATTTATAATTGGAAATTATATATTTAGACATTTTATTTGATGTATTTTTTGGTATTTAGGATTTTTTCATCATACATTTTATTTGATGGATCATAAGCTTTATATACACCTTTAAAATTTTGCTCTTTGGGCATTTTGTTCAGATATTTTGTCTGACAGGATTTGGTCTTTAAGTTTTTTAATTGGGTCTTTTTTAAAGACTGATCACAACATAAAACCCTATACCTAACTCCCAAATTCCAAAATATTTATATACTTAGTTGATAAAATCTAAAATACTTCCTAATACTTGCCAATGTTACCTACCAACTAAAATTGACAAGAGATTTGTACTATGCAAAAAATATAAAATAGATAAATGTTGGGAATTTATAATGCATGAATTAAAATTCAATTATAAAGCCATATATGTGATGTGTATCCATTAAATTCTTCATTACTCATAAAAATAATTACACTCAAATTCAACTACTATTCTATACAAGAAAATCCCTATCTACATGTGAGAGTATTGTGAGTAAAACCAACAACTGGCAAAAGGGATTATTAATCACAAAGCACATATAAGACTATAGATAATACATGTAATAATAATGGAATATTCATCCAAATGATTTATATGAGCAGTTACACCATCACCATAGCATATAATAGAATTTATGGACACTATATTTGATGTCTCCATTTTTGATAATAGGTATGCAAATTACTCAAAATTATGGGATGCTATCAATTTTGTTGACATATTTTCACTAGATGGAAATCTATCTCCATTGGAAAAACTATTCATTAAGTATTTACTAGCATTTAAGATACAAGGATTGTATTTTTATATGGCCAAGACTAAGTTGATGCCATGTATCGACCTCCTTTGAGACTTGTTCTTTTTAGGCAAAGTCACATAAGAAATTTTTTTGCATCATGTTGGTATCATGATGATCATAGCATGCATCGTAGGAGTAGATTTTCAAAGGTATTTTTCATTACCAACACTAGATACTTAATTTGGCAAGTATAGACTAGTCTCATGAAATCAAGAGAATTTGATAGAAAAGGTGTTGAATTTATGGCTCCAACCTAACTAAACCATTATATTTAAGAGTAAGAATTATAAGAGTTCCACCCCTATCGACATGTCTAGGATGGGAGTGTGGATTGGCATGGCATTACTCAACAGGTTCTATGGCATGTCCAATATCCATTTCCTCAATTTGGACTAGGTATGATTGTTACACATGATGTTGACCAATGATGCCACATTTGCTTTGGGGAAATTGTCAGTTTTCATTTGAGAGAGTAGGTCATACATAATGATAAGTGGCTCACTCTAGTGGGCCACTTTTATATGATGTCATATATTTTAGGCATTATTATGGAAACAATATATAAAGTCTTTGGTAAGCTATGGATCTCGACCATCGATTGTATAAAAAAAAATTGTAATCACTTTAAGTTTATACATGTTTATGATTATACTAATAATATGGTGAGGATTGTTGAGGATGTTTATCCTCAAATTTGGAAAGCAATGCATGGTTCCTTGATGCCTAGGGTTGGAGAAAGCATTGTGATGATGCTATCTTCAAGGGGTGATTATTTTATATATATATAGATTACACTCTTATCATGATATATGGAAATAAGGTTCATCCTCTATGTCTCCTAAAATATGTACCTAATAAATTAGCTGAGTAAGAAATTAATTTATAGCTATGGTGGAGCATAGTGAAAGATCTAACAAAAAATAAGAAGAGAACATTATTTGGACACCACATGATTATTGGTAGAATGGTTTACATAATGAGGAAACACTTTGAAGATGTGGGTGATAAAAGGAAGAGTTATTATTTGTCCACAGTCGCACATAGGGACTAGGATCCTCATGACACCATCCAAAATCATATGCAGGGTCTTAACATCCCCTACCAACACATCCACTAGGATTATTATTTATTATTTATGAATTCACATAACGATGAAGAGGTCTTGAAAAGGGCAAGGGTTACTAGTTTGAATCAGGATCATCAAAGGGTGATACAATATGAACCTTCAATCACTATGAAGGAATTACATAGTAGAATGCCACTCTTTTTAGGGTGGACACACTCGCACTTTTAGAAAGGCCAAACAAGAGAGAAATCAAAGGAACAAGGGGATCCTTCATAGGGACTCCTTTTCAAGCTAAAGGTTATTAAAAATGAACCAAGTATGACTAAACCTGATCCTATGGGAGCTCTAAGAGACCCCATCAATCTAAATTATTTTGATGAAGTAGAGTAAGGACCAAAATATCTAGTTGATAGTGCAATTCAAATGCCTATAGATACCCCATAGGTATAAGATTCTACATCTATAGGGGTTGCCATAGATAAAGTATCTACCTTAGTTTAATAAGCCTCCTCTTCATAGCCTAAGACTACCATTTTCTATGAGAATAAGCTTAGGACTCCCCCCATAGGATGTATTACAATTGAGTAAACACACATCTTACATGCCATTCTCAATAAGAAAAAGTGGAGGAGGAAGAAGAAGATCTTAATGAAGATGCATAATTAGAATTAGCTAAAGCCTAAGCCTCAAGATTGATAAGGGGAAATCATTATATATGAAGGACACCATAGGTACAAGGGTTTTAAAGACCACTTCCTTACTCTCTTCTTCTATTACAATTTTTAGTTTTTGCATCAATATCATCTATCTTGAAACCCTTAAGGTGGAAGTTGCCACTTCTACCTCTGATGATCTATTCACCACTTCCTCTTTCTTACATTTTCCCCTACTCACCCCAAGGGTTAAGAAGGATGCTACCATTGTTTCTATGCTTTTCACCACCATTGATCCATCTTCCACCATAAAATCTACCTACATCATGGCCACTTCCACTATTCCTTATAAAACTACCACAATTAGATCATTAAAAAGAAAAAGGGAATCCAAGAAGGTTGGGACTACCATGGCCACTCCCTAGCTCCATGTCTAATCTACCCAAATCACTCTCTCCATGCCATCTACTACTCCATCTAAGGATACCATTGTTACAAGTGTAGGTAGGGGAAAGAAAGAAAAGATACAAATGGTCACAATCTATCCACTCCCCTAATATGGTGGTTTGGATTGGTCTAAGTTTATTTGGCCTTCCTTGCTTGACATAATTTTTAAAGCAACAAAGAAGTAATAAATAGTTGAGGAGGTTGAAGAAGAGATTATGGTAAAAAACACTAAGGATATAGACCTTAATAAATGGACAATTCCTCCATGGGCTATTGAATTAAGGGATAAGGCCTCTCAATTACCTAGGTTTAAAATAATAGAGCTCCCCTCTATTACAACCTTATTTGACAAACCATCCATAAGTATTCAGAGGGTGAGGATGATTAAGATGAAAGATGATGCTAATAGGGAATTGATTTTTAAAGAGAGGCAAGAGATATTCTCCTTTAACAAAAAATAGAATAGGAAATTGGGGTAATCCCCCTATACTGAATACTTTAGATCTATGGCTAAAGCACAAAAGGATGCCATGGTGGTAATTTATGAGGGCACAAAGTTGGCTAGACAAGAATTGGAGGTAGAACTAGAGTAATTGAAAGAAAAACCAAATACTATGCATATACCATCTAGAATTGAAGTTGAGGTTCAAGAGGTAGCCTCTAAGTGGTACAATTATATGGAAGTATTAGAATTCATGTGGGTTGAATTAGTTCCCCATGTTACCAAAACTCATGAATTGTTTAATTCTTTGAAATCTAACGGTAGTAAATTGAAAATGCTAATTATTTATACAACTAATAAGGCTTATAGACATTTGGATATAATAACACCACTAGAGGAATCCAATGTACTCAAAATAATGGTCATTAGGATGGAAAAGGCTAGGGAATGGTTGGCAACTATTGGGGATTTACTACCCAAGTACCAAGAACACGAGACCCTCATCGTACAAATTTTGAATGATTTAAAATTATCAAAAGTCAAATATGATATAGGGAAGTTGATCAATAAGATTAAATTTGATCAAATCATTTAAGAGGTCTCATATAATTTTAAAAAAAGTCTACAAGGGTTGTTGTTGGAGGACATAGAGGCTGAGTTAAGTTTTGATAGAAAGAAAGTGACTAAAGTTAAAATCTTCAAGATCAACTTCTAGATGACCAAAATAGAGCATGAAAAACTACTAGAATAAGTCAATAGGGTAAATAGGCCCCCTCTTTTAAACATGGATATAATTCTGTAGGAGCATGATGTTTCACGTAAGTGCTAGCTCAAAATAGAAGTGAAAAAGAAGTAGTCTTAAGCTACCACTTCCAATTCCACGTCAATAGCCATAGTTTCCATGCCAAAAAACATAGCCACAATGTTGACTAAAGTCCATGGAGCCATGAAAACATCAACACAACCATGAAGGGACCCATTTTTTGCATGTGTATTCTATATCAGTGTATAGTCTATATGTATAGTTCAAGCCATATTTTAAAGTTGCCTAATTCATTCTTGTAAACATGTACACATTGCATGATTTTGTAAAGGCTAAATTAAGTTGTTAGAAAATGTAAGATAAATCTATATGGTTTTGACCATAGTTATAACTCAAGTTCTAACTATGACATGTAATGAAGTTTTCATGAACTCGGAAGATGAGGTGACCCCTTCCCCAAGTCTATTTAAACACTTGTAACCCATAGGTTTGAATTATAAGAGAATTTTCAATATACAAGAGAAGAAGTAATTTAAGTTATCAAATCATGTTTTTGTGTATTTTCTTTACAATTTTTATGTAATTAGGTTTTATTTATTTGGTTGTATGATTCAATAACTCTTAATGTGCAAAATATGCAAATGGGTTCTTTTTTGTCTTGATTTATATGATAGTATTAGATGTGCAAAAACTATTAAAGGATTAGTAAATTATATTGATTATTGATAGTTAAGTTGATTGATTCATATTCCTAAGTGTGTATAAGTGATTTAATTTGATATAGTTTTTTTCGTGTGTGTACTAACTGCCTCAAATATCTCACTAAGCCTGAGCCATAATCTTTTGATTGAGAGTGTGAAATAACTACCCTAAAAGGAGCAACCTTTGATTGAGGCCTATGAGTTTACTATATCAATATCATCTTAGGCTACTTAACCATGTCAAACTATGTGTGTTAAATAGCTAATAATAACATGAATAGGGTTTGAAAGCACTTGTCCTCTTAAAAACTAGTCGGGGAAGTGATTCCTGAAGCCACAAAACCTTTCTTTTTTGCCTTACCCTTCCCTCCTTTTTGAGTTTATTTTGAGACCTACCCACTCTATATTAGTAAACATCCAACCAACAACTCATCTATATTTTTAATTCATTTTTAGAGATCACCCCTCCATACAAAAATCCTTATTAACAACCTACATACCTTGCCTACTATTCCATCAACTAGTTGTTAAAGATCACATACCTACAACTCATGCCTTGGAGTGAAGTTCACCTCCATTGAGATCCTAAAATGTTAGAGGCAACCTTGTTATGATATTGGTGTGGTTAAAACCCTAATAAACACATGCATTATAGAATGCATTACTTGAATTTTATGTATCGAAGGTTATTCCAACAACATATCAAACACACTGGTGGAAGGTATAACTAAAAAGGTAGTAACCACATGGGTATGACCCAAATATAAAGGTAAGTCAATCTCACCAAGAACCTATTGTGAGGTCCCATAAAATGCTATAATAGACTTGGTTTAAAGATGCAAATCATAATTTTTATAACCCAAATTCATGAGTAATGTCATGGTATAAACATTTTATCTTGCATCATTATCAATCAAACACTGTTTATATGATGGTGATCAAGGTATGCAAAAATGAATAAGGAATGAAGATATGAGTCATCATCCCTATAATTTACACAAACATATAAAATAAATTACCATGGCATTATGTATTTTATGGATGGACTCTATTAATTCCTTTTTGGGAGATTTGAACTATGTAGTTTTTTTGGGACTTAGTCTATTCAAAGAAATTTATTCAAAAACTTATTCATCAGACCTTTTATTCAAAATTTTTGTTTGATAGATTTGGTATTTAAGTTTTTTGTATTGGGTTTTCTATTTGGGATACTTAATCAACATTTGTTCATCAGGATTTATGTAGAAGACTTATTTGTCATTTGTGTATCGGGCCTTTTTTTGGGACTTTTAGGTCTTTAGAACTTTTGTTCCTAATGAATTTGGTCATCAAAAATTTTGCTCTTTAGACATTTTATCTAAAATAATTATTATGAAATGACTTATCTTTATTATTAGAAATTAGATATTTGGAAATTTTATTTGATGGATTTTTTGGTCTTTGGTATTTTTGCATCAGACATTTTATTTGATGGATCATAAGCTTTATATACACTTCTAATTTTTTTATCTTCAGGCATTTTGTTCAGACATTTTGTTTGACAAGATTTAGTCTTCTAAGTTTTTGTTCAGGTCTTTTATAAAGACTGATCCCAACACAAAACCCTATAAATAACTCCTAAATAGAAAAAGCTTGCTATACTTAGCTGATAAAATCCAAAATAGTTCCTAATAATTTCTAATGCTACCGACCAACTGAAATTGATAAGAGATTTAAAATATGTAGAAAATACAAAATAGATAAATGTTGGGCATTTATAATGCATGAATTGGAATTCAATTCTAAGGACATATATGTGATATGTATCCATTAAAGTCTTCATTACTTACAAAAAAAATTACACTCAAATTCAAATACTATCCTGTACAAGAAAATGTGTATCTACTTGTGAGAGTAATGTGAGTAAAACCAACAACTAGTAAAAAGGATAATTATTCACAAAACACATAGAGAAAACTATGGATATTATAGATAATAATAATGGTATCTTCATCCAAACAATTTAGGGGAGTAATTACACCATCACCATATTGTATAAAGGATACAATATAATTTATGAACACTATATTTGATGTCTCCATTTTATTTAATAGGTATGCAAATTACTCAAAAATATAGGATGCTATCGATTCTATTGGCATATTTTCACTAGATGAAAATCTATCTCCCTTGGAGTAACTATTCATCAAGTATTTTCTAGCATTTAAGAGACAAGGATTGCTTTTTTATATGGACAAGACTAAGTTTATGTCATGTATCAACATCCTTTGAGACTTTTTCTTTGTAGTAAAAGTGACACATGACACTTTTCTGCATCATATTGGCAACACGATGATCATAGCATGCATCGTAGGAGAAAATTTTCAAAGGTATTTTTCATAATAACACTAGATGCTTAATTTGACAAGCATAAACTAGTCTCATGGAATTAAGAGAATTTAATAGAAAAGGTGTTGACTTCATGGCTCCTCCCTAACTAAACCATTATATTCAAGGGTAAGAATCATAATAATTCCACTCCTATTGAAAAGTTTAGATGGGAGTGTGGATTGGCATGGCACTGCTCAATAGGCTCTATGGCATGCCCAATATCCATTTCTTTAATTTAGATTGGGTATCATTATTACACATGATGCTGACCAGTGATGCCATATTTACTTTGGGGTAAATTGTTAGTTTCCATTTGAGAGAGTAGGTCATACATAAGGATAAATGGCTCACTTTGGTGGGCCACTTTTATATGATGTTGTTTTGGATTTTATTATGGAAAAAATATATAAATTCCTTGGTGAGCTATGGATCTCAGCCATTGACTACATAAAAAATTAAAATTTTAATCACTTCAAGTTTATACATGTCTATGCTTATACTAAGAATATAGTGAGGATTTCTAAGGATGTTTATCCTCAAATTTGACAAGTAATACATGGTTCCTTGATGCCCAGGGTTGGAAAAAGCATTATGAAGATGATATATTCAAGGGGTGATTATTTTATATATCTAGATTACACTATTATCATGATTTATAGACATAAAGTTCATCCCCTATCTCCTAAAACATGTACTTGACAAATTGGCTAAGTAAAAAATTGCTTCCTAGCTATGGTGGAGCATAGAGGAGGATCTGACCAAAAATAAGAAGAGCACATTATTTGGACACCATGTGATTATTAGTAGAATGGTTTACACAATGAGGAAATACTTTGAAGATGTGGGCAAAAAAAGGAAGAGTTACCATTTGCACACAATCCCACATAGGGACTAGGATCCTCATGAAACCATCCAAAATCATATTCAGGGTCTTAACATCCCCTACCAACACGTCCACTATGATTATGATTTATTATTTATGAATATACATAATGATGAAGAGGTCTTGGAAAGGGAAATGGTTACTATTTTTAATGAAGATCATCTCAGGGTGATCTAACAGGAACCTTCAATCACTATGAAGGAATTACATAGTAGAATGCCACTATTTGCAAGGTAGACACACTCACACTTTTAGAAAGGATAGATGATAGAGAAATCAAAGGTACAAGGGGATCCTTCATAGGGATTCCATTTTAATCTAGAGGCTATTAAAAATGAACTAGGTATGATTGAACCTGATCCTATGGGAGCTCTAGGAGACCCCATTAATCTAGATTCTTCTGATGAAGTAGAGAAAGGACTAGAATAACTAACTGATAATGCAATTCAAATGCCTATAGCTACCTCATAGGTATACAATTATATATCTATAGGGGTTTCCATAGATAAATTATTTGCCTTAGTTTAATAGGCCTCCTCTTTATAGCCTTAGACTATTATTTTCTACAAGAAGAAGCTTAGGACTTCCCCCACATGATGTCTTACAATTGAGGAAACACACAACTTGCATGCCATTCCTCAATAAGAAAAAGTGGAAGAGGAGGAAGAAGAATATATTGATGAAGAGGTAGAATTAGAAGTAGCTAAATCTCTAAGCCTCAAAGGAGATAAGGGGAAATTATTGGCTATGGAGGACACCATAGGTACAAGGGTTTTAAAGACCACTTCCTTATTCTCTTCTTCTATTCCCATTTTTGGTTTTGTCTTAATATCATTTGTCTTGAAATACCCTAAGGTGGAAGTTGCCACTTCCACCTCTGATGATCCATTCACCACTTACTCTTTCTTACATTTTCCCCTACTCACCCCAAGGGTTGAGAAATATGCTACCATTATTGCTCTACTTTCCATCACCATTGATCCATCTTATACCATACCATCCACCTCCATCATGGCCACTTACACTATTACTTATATAACTACCACAATCATATCATTAAAAAGGAAAAGGGAATACAGGAAGGTTGAGACTACCATGGCCACTCCCTAGCTCTATGTCTAATCTACCCAAATCACTCTCTCCATGCCATCTACCACTCCATCTCAAGATAACTTTGTTACAAGTATAGGCAGGGGAAAGAAGGCAAAGACACAAATGTTTAAAATCCATCAACTCCCCTAATATGGTGATTTGGATTGGTCTAATATTATCTAGCCTTCCTTGCTTGCCATAATTGTCAAAGCAATAAAGAAGCAACAAATAATTGAGGAGGTTAAAGAAGAGGTTATGGTAAAAACCACAAAGGATATAGCCCTTAATAAATGGAAAATTCCTCCATAGGCCATTTAATTAAGGGACAAGACCTCTCAATTACCTAGGTTTAAAATAATAGAGATCCCCTCTATTACAACCTTGTTTGACAAACCATCCAAAAGCATTTAGAGGGTGAGGAAGATGATGCTAATAGGGAATTGATTTTTGAAGAGAGGCAAGAGATATTATCCTTGAATAAAAGATATAATAGGAAACTTGAAACTTGGGAAATCCCCATATATTGAAGAATTTAGATTTATGGCTAAAGCACAAAAGGATACCATGGTGGCAATCTATGAGGGCATAAAGTTGGCTATACAAGAATTGGAGCAAGAACTAGAAAAATTGAAAAAAAAAACTGAAGATTATGCATATACGATCTAGAATTGAAGTTGAGGTTCAAGAGGCAGCCTATAAGTGTTACAATTATTTGGAAGCATTGGAATTCATGTGGGCCAAATTAGTCCCCCATGTTACTAAAACTCAGGAATTGTTTAATTCTTTGAAATCTAATGGTAGTAAATTAAAAATGCTAATTATTTATATAACTAATAATGCTTATAGCCATTTCGAATCATGACACCACTATAGGTATCTAATGTACTCAACCTAGTGGTAATTAAGATGGAAAATGCTAGGGAATGGTTGACAACTACTTTGGATTTACTACCAAAGTACCGAGAACATGAGACACTCATCATACAAATTTTGAATGATATGAAATTATCAAAAGTCAAAGATTCTACAAGGAAGTTGATTAATAAGATTAAATTTGATTAGCTCATTTAGGAGGCTTCAGATAATTTTTAAAAATGTCTACAGGGGTTGTCATGGAGGACATAGAAGCTGAGTTAGGATTTGATAGAAAGAAAGTGACTAAATTTGAAATCTTCAAGATCAACTTCTAGATGACTAAAATAGAGCATGAAAAAGTCCTGGGACAAGTCAATAGGGTAAATAAGCCCCCTCTTTTGAACATGGAGATAATTTAACAACAACATGATGTTTCACATAAGTTCTGGCTTGAAATAGAAGTGAAAAATTAGTCTCAAGATACAAATTCCAATTCCATGTCAATAGCCATAGTTTCCATGCTAATAGCCATAGCTATAATGTTGACTAAAGTCCATGCAGCCCTGCAAACATCAACACAGCCATGAAGGGGCCCATTTTTTTCATGTACATTCTATAGTAGTGTATAGTCTATATTTATAGTTTTCTAATATTTCAAACCATTTTTTAAAGTTTCCTAATTCATTCTTGTATATATGCACACATTACATGATTTTCTAAAGATTAACTTAAGTTATTAACAATTTTTAAGATAAGTCTATATGGTTTTGACCATAGTTATAACTTAGGTTATAACTATGACATGCAATGAATTTTTCATGAACTTGGAAGATGAGGTGACCCTTCCCAAAGTCTATTTAAACACTTGTAACCCACAGTTTTGAATTATTAGAGCATTTTTAATATATAGGAGAAGAATCAATTTTAGTTTTCAACTCATGTGTTTGTTTATTTTATTTCCAATGTTTATGTAATTAGGTTTTATTTATTTGGTTATATGATTCAATAACTCTTAGTGTGCAAAATATGCAAATGGGTTCTTTTTTTTCTTGATTGATATGCTAGTCTTAGATGTGAAACAACTATTAAAGGATTAGTAAATTACATTGATTATTGATAGTTAAGTTGATTGATTCATATTATTAAGTATGTGGAAGTGATTTATTTTGAAATAGTTTTTTTTTTGTGTGTGTACCATCTGCCTCAAATAACTCACTAAGCCTAAGCTATAATCTCTTGATTAAGAGTGTACAATAGCTACCTTAAAAGGAGCAACCTTTGACTGAGGCCTATGAGTTTCCTATATCAATATCATCCTAGACTGCTTAACCATGTCTAACTTTGTGTGTACAACAATTGATAAAAATAATAATAGGTTTTGAAAGCACTTGTCCCCTTAAATAGTAACTAGGGAAGTGATTCTTCAAGCCACAAAACCTTTCTTTTTTTCCTTACCCTTCCCTCACTATTGAGTTTATTTTGAGACCAACCCACTCTAGATTAGTAACCATACAGCCACCAAATCATCTAGATTTTTAATTCCTTTTTAGAGATCACCCCTCCTTACAAAAAACCTTGTTAAAAACCTACATTCCTTGCTTGCTATTCTATCAACTAGTTTTTAAAGACCACATACCTGCAACTCATGCCCTAGAGTGGAGTTCACCTCCATTGAGATCCTAAAATGTTAGAGGCCACCTCATTATGATATTGGTGTGGTCAAAACCCTCATAAATATATGCATTATATAATGTATTTCTTGAAGTTTATTTACCAAAGGTTATTCCAATAACATATCAAACATACTTATGGAAGGTATAATTAAGAAGGTAGTAACCACATGGGTGGGACCCAACTATAAAGGTAAGTCAATCTCACCAAGAAACTATTGTGATGTCCCATAAAATGCTATAATTTACCTAGTTGATGGATGTAAATCATGATTTATATAACCCAAATTTATGAGTAATGTCATGGTATAAACATTTTATCTTACACCATTATCAATCATAACACTGTTTATAGGCTAGTGATCAAGGTATGCACAAATGAATAAGGAATGAAGATATGAGTCATCATCCTAATCTCATATTCAACAAAAGTAATAGAGGGTATTTGAACCATAGGAGGTGTATTCCACATATAAATACCAATAATACAATTTAATGGGTGCTCATAATGAGATGGAGGAGGATGTGCATTATATGCCATTTTCACTTATATATCCTTATTTTAATGATATTGTAAAGGATTATTAAATATTTTCTCTTTGTTGTGGTTACCAAGTTGTGAGCCTAATTCCTTTAAAGGACCATAAAATGTATTTTTTGGGTCATCAATGTTGTCTTGGATCTTATTCTTGAAGGTAAAACATCCATTCTTAGAATGCTTAGGGCGTTAGTGATAGTTACAATAAGCATTCGTATCATACCCTTTAGGTAAAGGTATACTCACATTAATCTCTATAATATGAGGGAGAGATATGAGGTGACACTATACAAACCATGGGAGTAATGCAGTAGGAGACTTAGGTAAGTGAATAAATTGCCTTTGTGGTGCATTGGATAAGACAAGCCGATTAGGTTGTTATGACAACACATTAACCATGGTGGTTTTTTCTTATTTAGGTTTAGGATGTTTGACCTTATAACTTGGTTTGATATTAAAATTAGTATTGGATGTATATTTAATTAGTGTATTTTATACATATTTAAGTTTGTTCAATGAGACAAGTTTAATTTCATGATCATGAACAATATGGAATAAGTCATCAAAATATTTGAATTTTTTGAAAATAATAAACTCTAATAAAGGGGCATGAAAAATTTACTTGAATATGTATTTTAATTATTTATCTACCGTAGGATTGGTTATTTTATCCAACATTGTCTTGTATCTTAAGACATATTCATTAGTTCCTTGTTTGATTTTTGTAATTTGGGCATAGGAAAACTTTTTGGTAATGTTAATAGAGAAGTGTGATAAAAACTAATCCAGAAGGGGTTTGAAGGAATTTATTGATTGAGTTGGTAAAACATAGAACCACCTCAAAGCATAATCATTAGGGATCATTAAAAAAAATTTAGTCAAAATTTTATCATCAAAGGCATAGTCAAGGCATGTCACATAAAAGGATTAGATATGTTGTTTAGGATCACCCTTTCCATCATAAAACTTAAATTTAATTGAAAAAAAACTAGTTGTCAAGGGGTGTAAATATATCTTAGATGAAAGATGATTATGAAACATCTACTGTGAGTCAATAACATAAGGTAATTTCATAGTATTTTGTTTAATATTTATAACCTTAGTTTGTAAAATTTTTATAGTTGGACAAGAACTTGCACCTCTTGGCCTTTTAGGTTGGATATTTGAGATTTCACCAAAAGAGGTGTACCCATAAGTTGGGTAGATATAGGCATTAAAATGATATTCAAGTTGAAATATTCTAGTTTCCCATGTAAGATGTGGCAATAGTATTTACAAGGAACAAAGGTTGAAATACACATCCCATTCCCAAATTATAAATATTAAGTAGTTGTTGATATATGGGGATGACCCATAGCTTGAATAAAATTATCAATAGATGGACTTGTTTATGCATTTATGATTTATGATTTTTTAGTTTATAATATGTTTTTTAGGATTTCATCAAGATATTTAGAGTTTTGATGAATATGCTCATGAAATAATGTAATTGATTTCAATTTCTCATGATCTATTTGCTCATGTTTAAAAATTTCATTAGACTCATGGTTTTCATTGTCAAAATATTCTTCTATGATAACCTCATCAATAGGTTTTTCATTCTCAACATTGGTATCATCATGATCTATAGGATTATATTAATCATTGGTTTTTGACATATTAGGTGGTAAGAGAAGAAGTTGAATGTGTTCAATAGGCACACGCCCCAATCTAGGGTTATGCCTAGGTTGCATGTAAAATAATATAGGAATGAAATGAAAAACTATAGTAATTTGAAACCTTAGTTGATTGAAAACCCTTGGAATTGAAAAAATTACATTCATACAAATTAGGTTCAAAAAATTTTTAAACCTAAAATGTAGATTATGAGAGAATATAGGTTTAAGGGGGAAGGGTTAAACTAGGGTAAAATGATAGTATAATATATCTATAGCAGGCTAATTGTTTTTGAAACTTAGAAAATATACTAAATTTATTGCACTAAGTTGGTAAAGATAGAAAGTAAAACTATGCTAGATATTCAAATAATAATGAAAATAATATACTTAGTTGATTTTAATGCTAATATAGGTTTAGATCTAGAATAAGTAGAAAGTGTACTGGATCTAGATTCTAAAATAGTTTCATAATTTTATAAATTTAACCTTCATAGTTGTAGACACTTACATCAACTTTGGATGTATGTGTTGACAATACTATCTAACTTGGATATAAGTGTATAGTATATAATACCTACTAAAATTGGATGTGACCACCTATATGCTTCTAGGTTTTGTGTCACTTTCACTATGGTGCATCTAGATCTAGGTCATGGAATATCATTCCTTGTCAAATAACAAAACCCTAGTTCTTCATCTTCTTATTAAATGTGGTAAAATGGGTTAGTAGGCATATGGTTTTGAGCTTCCCTAAAGACCCATATATAAATGAGTGCTACCTATATAACCAATACTTTGAATATGACCTTATACTTATGTATTTATCATATATATGTTATTTTGTGTGTAAATCAAGTAATGTCAAGTACAATAGTGACCTAACTTTTAACCTGGAAAATATAGCCCTTGGGTTGATCCTTTAGTACTTCAAAACTATAGACATGTTTCCCCTATGAATGATATGGAAATATGAGAAAATAAGGAAGCTTTACTCACTTGAGTGCTTGATTGAGTGCTTTTGATAAGTTTCCTTGGTCTCTTTAGGTCTTTTCTAGGTGAGGAATGAATGAGGGTTTATATTATATTTATACCAATCCCCATGGAGAATATATACTTTAAATAAATTAACCCAACCATAGGAATACATTTAATTTAAAAATTGGATGACTTTAGGTAACTAGACACTTGTGTTAAGGTAAGCCACTTGCATCGATGTAAGTGTATGATTGAGATGTAAGTGTCTAGGTAGTTGGAAAATAGGTGTAGGTATAGAACTTATAGAGATGGTAGATAAGTAGGTTTATAATATTATAGTAAAGATAAAAGGCTTGAGTCATTAGAATAACATAGCATAAAAAACATATTATTAATTAGGCATAAATAAATATTTTATGTAAGCCTTTTCAAAGTGAGAAAGTTCTAGAACATGAAGGTACATCCATGATATTTATTTTCCAAGTGTACAAGACTGAGGTGCTATATAATTTAAAAATAATATCTATAGGTTTGTGACCATACAATCACATACACCTATCTATGAAAAATTTATATCTACAATGTGAAATCCTAATGATGCATGTAATTATAATAATCAATCTCATTCACTTTGAAAGCTTAAGCAATATTTTTTTCTCAATACTAGCTTTTAGCTAGAGCTACAATTAGTTCTGGGGAAAAAACTAAGGGCCTAATCCTCAAGAGAACTATTGAACCATTATAAATGGATAGCACTTGATCACATTTGAAACCATATAATAAATGGCCACATCTATCCTATAAATGCCCTATTAGATTTGATCTTGTGTGGGGTTGGGCACAACCAAACCACTTCACCAATCCTTCTACATCTCATTTGTAAACCCTAAGAATTTTTATGGGGGATATAAACTTGAATAAAATGAGAAAGTGTAAAGGATTTACTAACTCCAATCATCCCCATTGATGATTGACCACTACTTATGTATTAGATACTCCAAGGAGGGAAATAAAGCTACAAATAGTTGTCCCACTTAGTGTGATTGTGCAAGTGTGCTCTTCACTATGAATGTAACTAATAATTTGGATTTAATACTTGAAAATGATTATTTTGACTTGGATTTGGTATAATTTAGATTAGTATTATGACTAATCTTGATAATTTATTTAAAATTTGGGAATAATAGGGTGAATTTTCTCAATTTACAATAGTGTATAGATGCGTAAGAGATAAGTGTCAAGTCCCCTATCTAGTGATGCTTTGATATGTGTGTGTGTGTGTGTGTGTGTGTATGTGTGTGACTATATATATGTATATATATGTGTGTGTATATATACACACATACACACACACACACATACATAAACATATACACACATATACATATATACACACATGTATATATATATATATATGTATACACACACACATATATATGTATATATACATATATACATACACACACATATATATGTATATATATATGTATATATATATATATTTATGTATATATATATATACATACATACATATACATATACATACACACACATATATATACATACATACATATAAATATATACACACACATATGTATGTATGTGTATATATATATATATATATATGTCTACATATATATACATATATACATATACATACACACACACACATATATACATACATATACATAGACACACACATATATACATATATATGAGTCTAGTTGGGTAATTTCTCATGCCATCAACATGCTAGGTAGATGGGCTAACCCATATGAATGTCTTATATTTATAAAATAGTTGTTTTTAGGAGAGGGTAACTATATACAACTTCAGGTTAGTATCGATTGATGATACTGATCGAGTTTGATGATAATGACTTAGACACAAGAATGATGACTTAAAAGGTCTAGGGATTTATGTATGGGATAATAAATTGGTTGATAACAAACTGTAACTATAATTTATGATGAAGGAACATTTGACACCTTTTTTAATCTTGCATAAATAAAAATATATTGTAATTAGACTCAATGCTTGATTGGATATGTATGTGTTGGAGTTTGTAATGGTAAAAAAATTGCATTGGCCTGACACTATGTTCACACTTGATCATGAAACAAAATTTATCTTCACTTGTGATGCATTTAGAATGCACAATTATTTTGAGTTGGTATTTGATGAATACTTGGGGTGATATAGAACCACATTATATAAATTTTTTTGATTGTTTGATGCAAAAAATTCACCTTTTATTATAACTATGTTAAAAAGACCTAACTGTGATTTATGCATCTAATTGTGGATTTAGTGATCAACTATTTTAGACCTTATCAAGAGGTCTAACAAAGAAAAACATAGGTGTAGAGATGATGATTTTACAATTATAATTCAAGTGTGTGCTATGTTGGTAACTCAATGGGGTGATGAAGGAAAGGGAAAAATGGTTGATATTTTGGCATGAGAGATATGATATTGAAGCACATTGCTAGGGAGGTAAAAATGTAGGTCACACCATATATAATAGTGAGGGGAAGAGATTTTATCTTCATCTCTTATTTTTTAGAATGCTAATAAAAAAATGTTTTATTTTTGGGAATGGAGATGTTGTGCATCTTCCAGGTCTATTTAAAGAGATAGATAGGCTTGAATTGAATGGAGTTATTACAAAGGAAGACTATTGGTTTTTGATCATGCTCATTTGGTATTTGATTTTCATCAAAAAATTGATGGATTCAGAGAATAAGAACTTATAGGGTATTTAATTAGAACCATAAAGAGGTGAATTAGTCTTATTACATTTTAAAACATTCAAACACTTTACTAAGTTTACCCAGGTAATACATTTGAAAAGTACATTATGTTTTGAAGACTAAACTATGCTTTTAACTAATTAAATTTACATGTAGGTAAATGTTTCAATTTTTGACTCTTGGTCATCTCATTAAATATGTTAAGTGTATGAATTGTTTGGGAGAAGATCAACAAAGTCTAATTTAATACCAAAAATGCTAAAATCTCTTATTAGCACAATATTAAACCCAATCATATTTTATTATAACATGTATAGTAAATTTTGGCTTTTACTTAGAGCCATTTTGTATATGATAACACTTAGATGAAGCTGAAAGGTCAGAATAAATGAAGATACATTTGGAAGGTCATTGGTCATCTCCCCCTTTTCCTATATGGCTAAAATGACCTTCAATTTCATGGGAGGACTATGTGAATTCACCCATAATAGAATAGACATGTTTTTTACATTCTTCTTAGTTTAAAAGGAATGTCATACTATTGATGTGAGGGAATAAGTTTGTGTATACTTAGATAAAGTGTAGTGTTTGTATTTTCGTCCATGATGATGTTGAAATAAGCTAAATATTGGTAGAACTAGATATGATCCCATTCTCATTTAATACATGAATCAAATCTATGAAGTTCAAATTCCAGTTATTTGACAAAATGTATGTGTGCCATAGTGAGTATTCTACCCATGAAACATGGGCCTTAATAGATGTCCTTAATTGGACCTCCCTACCTAGTGATTTCACCTAGTGGTATTATAGCAAGGTAGTGCCCTTGTGGTAGTGATTAAATCCTCAATGTGTGTTGTATGTAGGTTGTGAGAGAGAAGTCTACATAGAGATTACAAGTTATTGAGAAGATTTTATAGGTGGTTATAGGTGTGTGAAGTCCTATAAGAGTGAGGGAGTTTATGATAGACTCAATTTATATTCCATTATAGGTTATAAAAGAGGAGCCTATTGATTTATGGTTAGAGATGGCACACAAGAGAATATCACATGAGATATGTGAGTTGATAGAGATGTTGAAATTATTCTAGGTAAAGTTGGATATGATGGGAAATATTGCATAAGGTGAAGCTACATGTAATTTTGATGAAAGAGAGTTGATGGTGGGGTTGTCATCCAAAAAATCTTGGATATATGTTTTAGATAAAGTCTAAGTTAACAAAGGAAAAGAGGCCAACATATAAGACAAACCAACTGAGGTTTTGGTAGAGAAAAAAGGTAAATCCTTGAATAATATTTTTCTATTTTATGGAAATGAAAGTTAAAAATAGATCATGACTTGGATAGTTGATCTAGAGATGTGTTTTATGGATGAGAATATTGTTGATCCCATGAGGGTAAAGGATGCATGCAAGTTCTTGAGTGGATTTATAATAATATATTTTGGATATCTCCAAGTGAGGAGATAATAGAAAGGCAAGTGAAATGTTTATGAGTGGGAACATATGGTTTCTAAGATGTTGGTTTGATTTGTGAACCCAAAATTATAGCTAGGATGGTCAAGGAAGCTTTGTGTGAAGAGGCTTGAGAGTGTTGGTGAGAATAAAATTGTAAAGAGAGGTAATATATAAGGGGAGTTATCATGTGAGAATCCAATTAATCCTTTTATAATCATAAAGGATGTGCATAGGTTCACAAAATAGAAGGTTTTTATGGAAGGGAATAAAGAGAGGTTTCTATATGTCGAGCTTAATGCTAATTTTTAGAACAACAATGTGTATGTGAGCTGTGAACAACCCTTAGGGGAATAAATTATTGTGAAGGATGATGGGGAGGTGGTGGTATATTATTCACTAGAATTTGGAGACCTATTGTGTGATGATGGGAAAGAGATTGTACAGTCCCATGAGTGAGAAAATTTTGATTTTTCCATGGTTCATGTTGGCAATGAGTTTGATAATTTCATTTTGGATGGTATTAGGGTTAAGGATAACCAAGGAATGCATGTTTATATTTATAAACAATTGAGTTGAATGAAACAATTGAGTTGAATGAAAAATACAACCATGTATAGTTGTAGGTGAGTGAAAATTATAGCCAATAAGAGTTTCATGTTTCTTTGAAAGAAGTATTGAATGAGGTTGTTATACAAGAAAGTGCACACAAGGAGATGATTATGAAGGCTCAAGCATGTGTAAAAACTAAAATTATAGGTATATAAGAGTATAAAAAACCATGATAGTTATGGAGAATGGGCCATTGACAAGCCATGGTGTGAGTGAAATATATTAGAAGCATGCAAGCATTGGAGAAGGGTTGGAAAACATTATTTTAGAGCATGATTAAGAAGTTGTTGAGGGATATTTTTTTCCTCTAATGTGTTTATGAAATATACAGGTCCAACTATAGAAAGTGGAAAAGAAGAGGACTAAGTGTGGTGCAGCCCAATATGTTCATTTGTATGAGAAGAAAAGTGAATAAGTTAACCAAGTGATTGATATGGGAATAGTGAATGAAGATTTGGTTGGTTTTAATGTTCTAGCCATATAATAGTGTTTTCAAGAAAATATTAAGATATGGGAGTGTGATATAGCATGGGAACATATTCATTGTTAAGGATATTTGTAGGTGAATTCTCATTTACATTAATGTGTGGACGAATATTTATCCCTAGAATAATTGAATATTGTCCTATAGATTGGGAAAAATGAAGGTGAAGACTTTGAGAAGCCAAATATTGATGTGAAGTAAGCTTATATCATGGAGATGGATAAATTGGAGCAACTAAGTTTGAGATAAACCATGGTATGTGTAGAGGAACATGATGTTGTAGGTATGGAGGGTGAGTATATTGAGCTCACTAATTAGAAGGGGGAGTTGTTAATGTGTATGAAAACCCTAGCATGTGAGGAGGATGTTGAATTTACAAATGAGATGGAGAGATATTTTTCCATATAAATGCAAAAAGTGAAGGATTCAAAAGCAAGAATCATCCTTGAGGTGAATTTTGATGTTATGTGATATCATTTTGATGCCTTAGTGTATGATAATTTAGTTGTTTTGAGATTGGGGTTGTTAGATGAGATTGAAACCATGAGAGAGAAACTAAAAATGGTGGTTTGTGATGGTGTAGGTGATCCAATAGCTAGTTGGGTAAGGTATGAACAAATCCAAGTGGGATTTAGGTGGAGGTGTATGGGTAGTAGTAGGTTTGATCCCAAATGGGATAATGTGATGTAAGAAGGATAATTTTGGTGGTGGTGGATAATTAAGGGCAGGTTTCAACCCACAAGTGAGTTGATTGAGATACTTTTATACCTTTGGTGGAGGAGGAAAGTCTATTTTGGGTCAAATATCACAAAGGAGAGAGAATATGGTGAGTCAAAAATAATGAAGTGTGAGAGAAAGAGTATAAATTTGAAGAGAATGTAAGACAAACTAGTATGTAAGATTCAGAAAAAGCTCAATAAAAAGAACAAAAAATAATTGATTTTCTTGGTATGTTAGAATAGAATGCCATGATCATCTTACCTCATGACCAAAAGAGTAGATTTGATACTTATCCCATCCATGTGAGCTAGAGCTCACATTTTTAAACCTTAGGTGTTTGATGCAAGAGCATCTAAAGTCCTTTATAATCTTACATCACTAGAAACAAATTGTAATCAGACTCAATGTTTGAATGGGTATGTACATGTTAGAGTTTTTAATGGCATAAAATTTGTTTTGGATCAACACTATGTTCACACTTGATCATGGAGTAAAATTTATCTTCACTTATGATGCATTTGGAATGCACTATTAGTTTGAGTTGGTATTTGATGAAGACTTGGGTGCTATATAACCACATTATAAAATATAATTTGATTATTTTGATGTGAATAAATTCAATTTCTATTATAATTATGTTGAAAATATCTAGCTATGATTTATGTATTTGATTATGGTATTAGTGATCGACTATTTCAAACCTTAGAAAGAGGTCTGACAATGATAAACATTATTCTGGAGATGATGCTTATATAAGGAAGTCAAGTATGTGTTGTGTTAAGAACTCAATGGGGAAATGAAGGTAGTAGAAATCCAGTCGATATTCTTGCTTGAGAGATGATATTGAAGCATGTTGTTAGGGAGGTGAAAATGTAGGTCACACCATATACAATAATAAGGGAAAGATATTTTATCTTCATATCATGCCTTCTAGAATCCTAAATGAAAAAAATGTTGTGTAATTATAAATGTTTATATTGTGCATCTTTTAGGACTATTTAAAGAAATAAATGGGCTTGAATTGAAATGAATTTATTATAAAGGAAGACTATTGGTTTTTGATCATTCTCATTTGGTATTTAATTTCCATCAAATAATTTATGGATTGAGAGAATAAGAATTTGTAGGGTATTTGATTGGAACCAAAAAGAGGGGAATTAGATTTACTACATTTCAAAAGAATTTAAAGTCTTTGTTAAGTCTACCTAGGTAACACATTTAAAAATCACACTTTTGAAGACTAAACTTTGATTTTAATTGATTAAGTTTACTTGTAGGTAGATGTTTCACTATTAGGTTCTTGGTCTTCTCTTATAAGCTATTAAGTTCATGAAATTATTAGGAGAAGTTTTATAGGGTTTATTTTAATACCAAAAATTCCAAAGGCTCTTATTATCATAATCTTAACCCAATTACATCCTCTAGTAAAATGCAAAGTGAATTTTGGCTTCCTCTTGGAGCCGTTTTGTATATGATAATGCTTAAATGAAGTTAAAAGGTCAAACATAAATTAAGAGACATTTGGAAAGTCATTTATTATCTCCTCTTTTACCTATATAGCTAAAATGACATTCAATTTCAAGGGAGGACTGTGATAATTTGCACATAATAGAACAAACTCGTGTTTTTTAATTACTCTTAGTTAAAAGGAGTATCATGTTATTGGTGTGAGGGAAAAAGTCTATGTATACTTAGATAAAGTGTAGTATTTTTAGTTTACTCCATGTTCATGTTGTAAAAACTTAAATAGTGGCATAAATAGATATGTATCCCATTATTATTTAATACAAGAATCAAATATTTGTAATTTGAATGTTAGTTTTTTGACAAAATGCATGTGTGGCCATAGTGAGTGTTCTACCTTAAAACATGGGCCTTAATGAATGTCCTTAATTCGACATCCCCACCTAGTTATTATACCACTTTAAGATATTGAAAATAAATGAAGAGGGTCAAACTAATAAGGTAATATGTAGGTGCTAGATAATGTAAGTTTGGCACAAACTATAAGGTTCTTGTATGTTATTGACATAAAAAAGAGAGGGTCAAATTCATAAGGAAACATGTAAGCATGATATAATGGCATGTTAGGACCATATTTGTGTGCATAAGTCATGTGTGATAAGTGTATATAAATATCATCATTGACAAGTACTTTAATATAATATTCTAGTGTTTACACCTATTATAATATGAAGAAACATCGAAGAAGCATAATAAATATAATGCATTATACATCATCTAAGTATGCAAATGTCATGACATAGTAAAATAATATATCCATGAAACATTGTGTAAAGTATGAACAATATCAAGGCATGTGAAAGAGACCAAGGTTTCTCAATATCATATATGAAAAGGTCATAATAACATGTAATAATGTGACATGTGTAGGAATATTCCCTGAACATTGGCATGGCCCCCTAGGTATAATACTTATCCAACATATATGTATCCATAAATCATGTGTATCTATATGACCTATACATCACTCATGTATGCCTTGAAATACATGTATGTATATATAAAGAATATGTAGTCTACCATAGCTGTTATAAATAACATATGAAAATGATCTAAACTAGTAATCATGTCATTCTTAGGTCTTGAATTTTTATTTTTTTTAGAATATTTGAATGTTTTTGTATTTTTAATTTTTTAGTATTTTTGGAAAATGTGATTAAGGGAGATTCTAACCAATTAACCACTATATGGTATGGTCATGGGAAGGTCCTTTACAAAATACATAAATTTTACCTTATGAGAACACCTATAGTAATATACAACTTGATACAAATCTTAATCAAAATCTAAAAATTTATTTTGTGTTGTACTCTAACTCTCATCATAATCACTGATAGTGTCATGTGTATGATGGGTGGCTAAAGGAGAAAACATATCCTATGAAATCTATTATATCATGGGAGAAACATATACTTATGTTATTTATGGAATAAATTGAATTGACATTAGCTATAGTCTAGGACATGGAGTGAATAATGGTTATTGTGAGTTTTGAATGACCCTAAAATGTAATTGAAACTACTAAATTTTTCATCTAGGAAATTCCACTATTATTCTCTGCATAGTAATATATATATATATATATATATATATATATATATATATATATATATATATATATATATATATATATATATATATATATAATGATTTGGGGTAGGTGGGTTCACTACCTCTATAACATAATCTTGAATAAGTTTAGAAAATTTATCTAGAGAATATCATGAATATGTGTAATAACTAACTACAATGGTGGTGGGGGTGGGGAAGGAAATGCCTATGGTGGAATATTATACTTATATGGAATACCTCAAACTTATATGACCCTATTAAAATGTATATAATTAATTAAAAAACTAATGCAATGATGATGGTACTGCATTGAGTTTGTGTATCTACGGTCATCCCAATAAGATATCAAAGACCCTTTTACTTGGTAAGACTAGGAATGGAGTAACAACTATTATAGGGCATTTCTTAAGAGGTAAAACAATGTGTCATAAGGGGATTTGTCTCTATACATCAAATAATTTTAATATCTTAGTTGTCTTCATTAAATACTCATGTGTGTACCTAATAAAATGTAAGTGGCATTATACAATCATTCTCACTTGAACCATTGACTATCAAGACACTATGAATGGGTTACGACTCCACATAAAATCTTAAAAATGGGGAATTTAAATATGAATACTCATCCATAATATCACTATCACAAAATTTAATTATGGGTCTTTATACTATGACACCTATCACTTTACCAATATTACTATCCAAAGGATGATCATATGTTAAAGGAGGTAAATGTGCATTGTATGTATATTTCACTTCATTAAGTTTTCTTAGTGTTTTATGCCTTTTGATTTAGAATAAGATTGGAATATATATATATATATATATATATATATATATATATATATTAATTCCATTAGATCATGGTTTTGAATCCTCTATGGGTGTGGTAAGATCAATAGTATTATAATCAATGAGATCTTGTATATTATTCCTTATCTTGTATCATTGGTTTATAGAATTTTCTATGTTATTAGAATTATCTATCAACCAAAGTACCAAACTTTAAATGCCATAAATATTCCATTACCACAACATGGCACTCTCTAGGTTGACAAAACAAAAGGATTTCACTAAATAGATGCCATGGTAAGAAATAATGCCTTGTAGAAACAAATGATGATTAGATTATAAAAGGGGCATGTCTCACACATACATGATCATTTAATGTATTGATTTGGTATTTATACACAACATTGTAATAGAATATATTAACATAAAAGAGAGAAAGTACAGAGTGGAATTATAAGAGGTTACAATGTAGATTAACCTATGTAATCGATTAAGGAAGTATAGTGTAAATACACACACACACACATATACATACACACATTATATTCAAAGGTTATTATATAAATAAATAAAGAGGGGTTAGAGTATGAATTACTATGTATTCTATACCATATGATTTACTGTGAATGTAGACACTACTAATTTTTTAGTATATGTTTAATATTTTAACCAAATACTAAACCTTGTGTCATTGTTATCTAATTAAAGTTAACCTTTATCAACATAAGCTATATGTAGCTAACAACTTCATATTTTATGTTAAAATTTGGTGGCACCACTTGGAATTTAATTGACTAATGTCTAGGAGGATGTATCTTTTGGAGTTATGGAAGCCCATGATAACAAAAATAGAAGAGTGATGGGAAAAAATACTATTTTTTAAACCAAATTTAAGAGGATAGGTGAATAATTACCATAAATAAAAGCATCATTATTTATACAATAGGAATAATAATTTTAGGTTGTATTTGTATAACTATTGTGGTCTTATATATTACAATAAGCCAAGCATAACTAAGGTTGTTGAATTAAATTTGAAAAAACAATTCATTGGACTGTGGAAAATCTTGGGGCTCTCCAACAACTAAATATACCATAAATTAGGCTATTGATTCTTGTTTGAGAGTAAGCTTCATTCATTCACCATAGTTTGGGATATACATGATTGGATGCAATTTGACACCAATAAAACCCACTTTGTGAAAGGGTAAAGACAAAATTTATTAAATAAAGTACCACTCCTCATCCATAATCTGATTATGGAATGAGGGCTTGTGAAATAGAGTGAATAATTCCTTTAAGGGACACACACCTAAGGGATGGTGTGTGGAAAGAAGGGGGATCCTCAAAAGATATGACCACTAGAATATCTAGTCTAAATGATTGGGGAAGGTTAAATAAGATTTATTGGATAGGAAAGTAAGTAAAAGTAAGTTAATTAAAAATAAGAAGATTTTATCAAGAGGATAAAGTAAAAGATAGTTAAGAGAAAATGGTGAATGAAGAGATGAAGAATAAAATGGAGGATGAGAGAATTCAATCAAAAATTAAGAAATAAATATAAAAGGAAAGAGAAGAAAGAAGGTTAAAAATTAATATGGTAGATAAAAATAATCTAGACTCTTATCATTATAAACCCTAATATTGAAAATCTTGATACTATCTCTCTGCCACAAATGGATGAGTTAGTATTCACCTCACAGGAAGACATAGATGTAGATATCAAATGAAATATAATAAAATAATTATTATATACCACATCATAAAATGTCATGAATGACATTATAAAGTAATAACATATTTAGATGCACTACTTGGAACACCCAAACTACTTAAAACTTTGGGTGCGTAAAACCAATTAGTTAGGAGTAGTTTAGCCCATAGTGGATGGGACTTAGAGAGTAGTGAAATAAGAAGTGAGGAGATGATTATTAAGATGGTATATGTTAATTATATATTAAAACCAAGGGAGGATATTTTATCAATAAAAATAATTTCAATAATAAGTAATCAAGATAAAAGTTTTACATATAATATAGAAAAATAAATAAATGTGGAAAGAGATATGAACCTTCAGGAGAAAGATGAGTCTGAAATAACTGTTAGTAGTCATAGTATATGAATAAAATATAGAGATAAGATAAAATATAACCTAATATAAGGAGGATTAGTTGATGAAAACATTGGTGAATAAGTACAATTAGAGATAGAATAAATATACAAAGATATTCAAAGTGATACAACTCCCCAAACCCTAACCACAAGAGGAAATAAACCCTTTGGACTAATCTCCATCCTCCCGGTGCCACTAAAAAATATACACATACATCCATACCTTATACAAAGAGATATTTAATGGAGAAGAAGTGGAAAATCTATACCAAATTCATAAATAAGAGATTGAGAAAAGAAGGGAATTTATAAAAAATTAGGTAGAAGTATTAGGAACAAGATACTTTTAAATAGAATTAACAAGAGATAAAGGTCATAACCACAATGTGGTAAGCCAATAGAAAGATAAAAACACTAGAATATTCATATTATTGTAGAAGCAGGAACCTTGGGCCCTTAGGTTAACACCAATAGTAATCCTAATAGTGGGATTATTAACCCACCTAAGAACACTAAAATGACACATGATAGGACAAAGTTGTCATTTTTTGGAAAAGATACAAAGGATGCATAAGAACATATGTTTTTTCTAGATTAATACTAGAGGAGTCACGATATTACTAATGAAAGAGTAATCCTATTTGATTTTGTTGGAACACTAAGATATAACACACTTAAATATACATAAATAACTATTCTAGACATATCATTGCATGGGTCGATGCCCAAAATGTGTTTAAGGGTGATTTTCACTATCTAGACATACCAATAGAAAGTCTAAACAAGATGAGAGTTGATACAAAAGGAAAAATAAATTACAAAAAAATATGATTAGCGATTCAAATCCATAGTGTAGAAATTAGAGGAAGTTCTAAATGAAAATAAATAAAAGAATGGTTCATATCTAGACTAATCCCATGACTTAGAGCCAATATGGATGGGAAAATATTTAACACATTTATATCAACATTAGAAATGGCATCAAGATTATAATCTTAGTCTTGGAGATGATATACAAATACATCATTAAAATAAAATGTTGAATTATTACAATTGGAATTAGAACAATTGAGGTTAAACTATGAGATATATATTAAGGGTAATGAGTATGGGACACCACACAATAAGAATACATCACTACAGGAAATAATTTGGTGCATAAATTATTGTGAAAAAGGACATTATAGGATATAATGCCTCCAGAGTGACATGGTGAAGAAAGTAATACTAATAAGATCAATGCAATCACCAATGGGGATGATTCCACTGGTTCAATAAGCTATATATGGTGAGAGGATTTATTACAAAATTTATAGATTATATGATTAACATCCATAAAAATTATGTCTTATGTTGGAAATGGAAACACCTACAAATCAAATAATGTAATTCACAAATTATGGATCATTTAATCACTATAGTTAAAACTGCCCTACTATAGATACACCAATAAATATATATGATATCAATCAGAGAAGAGTGGAAATAGTACAAAAAATTCCTTCACCATAATTACAAATGGACAATGCTAGTATAATGTAACTTGG
The DNA here is from genome assembly GCA_037957365.1 of Torreya grandis. Lineage (NCBI taxonomy): Eukaryota > Viridiplantae > Streptophyta > Pinopsida > Cupressales > Taxaceae > Torreya > Torreya grandis. The sequence continues at coordinate 1,575,255 of JARHVA010004308.1, forward strand.
TCAATAATATCAAGCAACCCATGCCATTCAAAATTTTCAATCTCCTAAACCTAGCCATATTACTATAATATCAAGCAAGGAGAATACAAAGGTGGAAACCATGGTAGATATAGAGGAGGATATCATGAAAGGAGAAATTACCAATGGGGAAAGGATACATTTATAATTATAACCAAGTTTATAACTAGGAGAGACCCCCACCAATGTGTTATAAATGTAGTAAGGTGGGGTACATTACTAGAAATTATGATGAAGAACCTTGAATGGAGTGTGGATTTTGCCATGAAATAGGTACACATGATTATTTTGCCCTAAAGTGGTAAAATTCTAAAAAAATAGGAAAAAATGGAAGAATTGGTATAATATCCCATAGGAAAGGGGCTAAACATCTAATAAAAATGATAAAAACACTAGTTAATAAAGGGCAGTGTAATAAAGTTTACCATGGGAAGGAAGAAGAGAAAAAATTAAAATAAGAGGGAAGTTCATCCCACAAAATAAAAATGTCATAACACATTATAAGATTGAAATAAATAATAAAATAACAAAAAGAGAGGCCATAAAAGAAGGCTCTCCATATCATGAACAATGATTCACAACCACAAGTAGCAGTAACCACTAGAAGTGAGAAGAAGACTGGCAAGGGTTAAGAAGTAGTCACTAACTATAATACATAATCAAACACATTTTCAAAATGTGAAAAAAAAAATTTGAACATGGCAAAATTACATATTAAAGCCAAAAAAATAATGATAAAAAAAAAGATAAGGATTAACTTAAGTTGACTTATTTTGATGAATATTAGGTTGGGGACCTCAAACAAATAATGAGGTTGATTAAGAAACAATACCTACTAAGTAAACTCACTCAGTTCTATAAATATTAGAATAAACAAGAAAGAGAACATTGAGTACATAGAGTGGGGGAAAACTAAAATAAAAATATAAGGAATGTATTTAGAACAAATCAAAAATAGAAAAGAACTATTATTTTACTAAATGTTAAAAGCAATGGTCAGGAAATAAAGAAAACACTCTTAGACCTTGGCACAAATATAAATATAAAACCATAGAGCACATGAGAGCTGTTGGGGAAACCATAGTTTTAGATTAAAGGTTAAAGCAGGTTTTGAAGGGGCCCCGAAACCCTATTACAGAAGCAGAAAAGATAAAACGTTTACAAACTCCAGGAGACGTATTCCTGAATCCTACTAAGAAGTAGCAACAACCATTGGTTATACAAGGACGGCCTCAATATTCAATTACATCCAGCCTTCTACTTTCAACAAATAGTTTAATAACTATTTTTTTGGGGTAAAATCCAGAATTGTTGCCTACTTTCCATCAGCTATATTCTGCTTGCTTTCTAGCTCTCTGATTTTTCTTATGGGTTTTCTTCCAGGTTTGTCTGGACAGCCAACATCCGCTTTCACTTTTGAATTCTGCTCTTCTCTTTTTCCAGATTTATCCAAGATAGAAGCACTATTTTTCACCTTCATTTGCTGGTCTTTTTTGCTGCTTCTAGTTTCTATTCCTTTCGTAATTGTCTTCTTTATAGCCCTTTTCCTTTGGTTAGGAAAATGCTTTAAATTTTCTCCTTTAACATTCACAGGAAGCTCTTCCAAAGGCAATTCTTTATCAACCTGATTCTTCTTTGGCTGAGACAGAAGAGGTACTCTCTCCTTTAATTTATTTCCTGTATCAGCCAAGATTTCTCCTTCCTCCAGCACTACTTTGCCTTCTACCTCTCTCCGTAGATCCTCTACCCTTTGGTATAGAATGATTTCCTTTGATAAATCTATCAAATCTTCTTTGCTATGTGTGGGTACTGTGGTTTCTGATTGCCTTCCCTTCCCTTCTGTCTCAGAGTTATCTATATCTCCCCAGCTGTCTTCTATCTTTTGATAGCCAACAATTTGTTTAGTTAAATCTATTAGCTCATCTTTCTTTTGTTCAGGAAACCATAGTTACATGCAATAATAAATGACATTTCCATGGATGACAGTACTCCACACTCACTAATTAAGACTTTAAAAAATGTTAAAGTTTATTTTATTGGAATAAATAAGAAGGAATATTTGAGGTAATTGATATGTATAATGCTGGGTATCCAATGTTGTTGAACCTAGGATAGTTTTTGGATTTTAATGGATCCTTGGATTTTGAAGAGGAAGAAATCACATTTGAAAGAAAAAGATTATTAGTCCATTTCTCATTATAGGTAGGGATATCAATGACATGGTCAACAAATCTATGGTCAGAAGATAAGGATAGTGAATTTTATGAACATGATGGCATGTTTACTCGAAATAAATTTACAAGAATAAAAGATAACCCAAAACCTAATGATGAGTGGGAATTCATAGTGAAATAAGAATAAGGTGAGATACCCTAAGGGGATGAAATTGAATCTTTCATATATTGTGAATTAGAAACCACAAAGTGAAAAATATGTTGCATAAGAAAAACACCATGCAAAGGAAAAATTACCACTATATTAAAAAATCCATTACCATAGAGAAGAAGATCTCATTGCATAGAATGAGCTTTGCTTAGTAAATTTCCAAAGGTTTTTAGGCGTGGGACTAGTCAATGATTATTTACAATAGATGATGAGATTATTTAATTAATAAGAAATACAGATGAAATCCATTGATTGATACACTCATGATTACTACCATTATATATTAGCATACCGATAAAACAACCATCCTTACTTGGAAATATTTCTGAAAATTAATAAAAATAAGGTTTGTAAAATTAGAAATCTATTTTTTAGAGATTATAAGTTATATGGGGAAAACCAAATCAAGATTACATCTTGAAACATGTGAACATGTATATATGGTAAGAAGGGAAACAAATACATTCTTGTGGGCATAATTATTATACTAGATAGTAGATGCATTTTCAAAAACATAGTACCTACACCAAGAGATGTGGAAAGTAACCAGTAGATGAGCATACATAATAGTGTATTTTTATATAAATTTCAAATTTTAAGATCTAGATACTAGAGTTTGTTGAGCATTGTGGAAAATAAAAACATTTTTATTTATGGAAGAATATCACAAAATAATAGTTCTCAAGATTAAAAATAGAATAAAAAATGTTAGGACATATGGATGATTGGGGAAAAATTAGCACAATTTGAAGATAATATCTAAAGACTACAAAAAGGAAAACAAACATAAAATAACTTAAATATATGTCATACTACCAAAAAATTACAAAATATGAAGTGGATGATGAAGAAAAACTAGAAAACATAAAAATAGACATTTAGTAAGAAAAAATACAACTCGACACCACAAAAGATAAAAGACAGTACTTATATCAACCTCTTAATATTAGATAAGAGAATATATCCATAGAAGTAAATCCAAATATGGAAAAAGTAGGTATTTATTAGGTAGAAGAAGAGGTGGAGAAGATACAAAAATTACAAAGGGAATTCAAGGATTTATTCCCAAGAACATTCACTAAGCTCAAATAAATCAAGAAAGATGAAGGTAATATTAATATCTAATTAAAAGAGGATATTAAACCATTGCATAAATGACCATATAGGTTACATCATAATGTTAAAGCAAAATTCAATATTGAATTGGATAAAATGTTAGCTTACAACATTATAACTCATTTGGAAGATACTAAATGGTTAAAACCCATCGTGATTCATAATAAGAAAAATGGTGGGATACACATTTAAATTGATTTTAGAGAATTGAATAAGGCATGTCTGCATGACCCCTTCTCAACATCATTCACTGAATTCCCAACATCATTCACTAAATAAATATTAGAGAACATTGTCGTAAGAGAAATCTACTCCTTCACTGATGGATTTTTAGGATAAAATTAGGTCAGAATAACACCAGAGGATAGATAAAAAACTACATTTTCTATTCAATGGGGGTCCTTTATGTATACAATAATGCCATTTAGATTTAAAAATGTACCGACTATATTTAGATACATAATGGTGAATGCATTTTAAGATTTCATACATGTATTTTTAATAGTGTATCTTGATGATATATGGGTTAATAAAATATCATGTTCAAGAATTGAAGATGATGTATAAAAGATGTAGGAAATTAAACATTTATCTAAATCTCAAGAAATGCATCTTTGCTACACCCTTTGGTACTTTAATGGGACATAATAGCAAAATAAATGTTGATGGTATATCCACTTAAAAATTCCATAATAATAAACTTACCACCACCCAAGACATAAAAGGAAGTTATAACTATCTCAGGATATACCATATGCCACCAAAATTTATAAGAAGTTATGTAGCTATAAGTGCACCCATACAAGAATTGTTGAAGAAGTGACATAACCAACCACTAGATTGGTTAAGACAATGTCAAGAGTCATTTGAAATATTAAATAATAAGAATATATATTCCCCAATTTTAATGTTTATAGACTATAAAATACCATTCAATGTATAAGATGCCTCTAGAATTGTAATAGGATCAGTGCTAGCACAATCCCTTAGAAAGATAGATAATCCAATTTCATTTGCTAACAAAAAATTGGTAAGAGTGGAAAGAAATTACTCCACCAAAAAAAGGGAGGCACTTGCTATGGTTTACATAGTAAAAAATACATGCATTACTTATTAGAAACTCTATTTATATTATTTATCTATCATGATCCACTTAAGTATCTAATAAATAGAACTATAATACAAGGAAGGATCTATTGCTGTATTATGCTATTTCAAGAATTAAATTTTAAAATTATGATGAAACTTAGGAAATTAGACAAGGGAATTGACTACTTATCAAGAATAATTATAGGGGAATATATGGGACCCATTGAGGATGAGTTTACCAGAGCTTATCTCTTATATGTAGAACAGTACACAAAGATATGGAGAGTATTGCACAATTCTTGTTTAGTAAAGAGTTTTTGAAAGAATACAATACATTATAAAAGAAATATTGATGATTCAAGTGTTTAGTTTTAAAATAATTGAATAAGTGACAAATAATAAGGGAAGATATGAGGTGTTATGGACAGTGTAATTATCAAATTAATGCCATAATATATTAAGGGAATCCCATGATGGAGTCACATAAGGACATAACTCTTGGGAAATTACATGAAATAAAATATTATTAGTAGACTTATATTGGCCATCAATTTTTAAGGATGCACATGAATACAAAAGGAATTATAATATATGTCAGAGAGTAGGTAAACTAAATTCTAGATATGACCTACCTCTCCACCCAATTTTAACACTAGCTCCATTTGAGAAATGGGAAATTAATTTTATAGGTCTCATCGAACCTGTAACAAGGAAGAACAATGCTAGGTTAATTACTATAGGTAATGAATAATTAACAAGGTGGGAATAATTTGTACTAATAAAATATTATACTATATGATTGAAAATTAGCACATGTTAATATATGTACCAAACTCCCCAAGGTGTATCTAAGGCAAATGATGTAACATATGGGATAGGGGTTCGATTGATTGTTGAGTGGAACATGATTTGAAATAGGTGGCAAAAATGGGTTATTATGATGAACCCAAAATATATAAATAGCATTTTTATGTTTTTTTAGAGTGTTGAGCTATGTGAAAATAGATATCCAAGGCCCTTTGGTCTCTGATATCACAAGAAGGCATACTTCTTGGTTAATTCTAGGCTTAGGGAAATGAAGGAGATTGGGATGAATGACTCATGGGAGAATATTTACTCTATTGGGTTAACTCTACCTAACCAATGCTATCCACTAAGTGTGAAAGATATAAGACAAGACTACAATTGAGGATAAAAATAGGGGATGGATGTGTGACTAATTTTGGATGACACTATATTGAAATTTTCTATTTTGTGGCATAGTAATGAAAGGTGGATTGGGGATGTATACTTATTAATATAAGGTAGCTAAGAAATCTATGATGAGGTGGGGAATTGGAATGGATTAAAATACCCCATGTCTCAAATTGGTGTTAATGTCAGACTATGTGATGTTGGTGGGACCAGGTGATCTAAATCTAAGGAATAGGCCATGATAGAAAAGACCTGGTGTCTTTAGAAGGTTCATCCAAAAGAGACTAGGTGGAAGTTAAAGAAAATCCTAGGAGATTGATAAGACAATGTCTTGTAAATTATTCTTATTTGAATGTTGAATCAAGGCTTGGTATATGGTTCTTGTGTATGTGGAAGAGGATTACGTGATATGGGTTTGCTTGCTTGAATTGGCAAGGCTTACATGTAGTAGTGATATTTTTACCACTATTTCTTTTCTTTTCATTTGTTATTTTTGGGCCTTTTTGGTTTTTTAAAAATGGATGTTTACTTGATGAAAATAAAGTGTTAAAAGTGAAACTAAAATCAAGTGTGTTGTACCCAACACACCCCCATTTTTGAAAATGAGGACCCTTGTTCAAAATTCTACAAATTTGTGTTATAAATTAAACATTTAACTTGATCAGGAACCAATATTAAATATCTTGTGATGATCTAGTCTATTATCACATAATAGTCATTTGAATTTATCTAATGTTTCTAACATTTGATTATTATATTTCTATGTTGTAGGTTTAATAGGGTCTCATTGGTGTGAACACTGCCTAGGGTTTTACACCCTAAATTGACACTTTTATTTTTATTAAGCCTTGGTATCTTATTGATTAAATTGAATCTATGTTTTAAAGCATGTTAAAACCTTAGCCTAATTTATTTATCCTAAATTACTTTTGAAATAGATTCAAAATTTATGCAGGGTCAAATTTATTAGGGAGCACTTTATTATATTAACCTAAGACTTTATCCTAAGTCCCTTATATTTCTCAATAACTTTAGGCTAGGTCAATTTTATTAATCATAGTGTCCCTTTTATTATGTCTTAATTTTTTTACCAAGATCCAAATTAATTATCTTTGTCTGAGAACCAATCATGTTCAACCTAGTGGATCAAAATACAACAATATGTGTTGGCTTGCTCACAGATGATCTAACAACATGAGATCAAAATTGAAAGGCAAAAGGTTATAAGAAATACATGATAATTCCATGTGGAAACATGTTGAGAGCTTAGATGGTAGATCCAATGGTCTAAAGGCCCTTTCCTAAGGTCAAAAAGTCAATATATTGAATCCCCCATGGAGCTACCAAGTGGCACACACACATAACACAGAGTCTAGAGGAAGTGACAAGTGTCAACGTTTATGGGAGTCAATCAAGTCAAGAACCTAAGATCTATAGTGAAATTTAACTCATGTACTGAATATCTAATGGTATGAAATTGAGATCAAAGTAGTGAAGACTTTCTAAAACTCTGTGGATTTGCCAAGTGACACAAATTGAGCATTTTATTTTATTTAAAAAAACTTATCTAAGGACTTTATCCCAAGGATTTTTCCATTTTTATTAACATGAATAAAACCTTAGGTTAGATTTATGTCCTAAGTTATTTTTTCAAAATACCCTAGTTTAAATTTATATATGCTAAGTCATTTTATGTTTGTGTTTGTAGGGAGTCTAAAATAAAAAACAAGTGTCAAGATTGTGTGAAGTCAAAGGTCAAGCACCAAGATCTATGGTACATGTTAACTCGCACACTGCAGATCTAATAGTGTAAGATCAACATCAAAGACAAAGGAATTTGAAAGATAATGTGAGGGTGACAAGTGTCACCATTATGGGATCATTTAATAAAGATCTAACAGAGCAAGATTAATATTAACATTTCAATGAAGTGAGAGGGTGACAAGTGTCACCATCATGAGGACCTCATTAGAGATCTAATGGCATGTAGAGCCAAGGATAGAATCAAGTGGATAAAGATCTATGGACCATATTTAATTATAGAAATAGATCCAATGGTGTGAGATCAATGATAATTTTTAAAGATCCCAGAACCAATAGGAAGCTACCACTTATCATGATCTAGTGAGCTCAGAGGTAATAATTGACTTTGGTCTAATTTCAATAAAGCATGAAGTAGGGACATGTTGACTTTGCAAGGAATTAGAGGATGAGGTGACCCCTTCCCCAAGCCTATTTAAATAATTATAATCCACTAGTTGGAGGTGAGGGAAAATTTTCAATATACAAGAGTAGAAGCAATTTTGATTGTCAACAAATGTGTTTATGTATTCGCTCTCCAATTTCTATGTAATTAGGCTTATATTTTTGATTGTATGATTTAATAATTCTTAGTGTGAAATATTTGCAATGAATTATTTCTTGTCTTGATTGATATGATAGTCTTAGATATGCAAAATCTATTGAAGGATTAACATATTACATTGATTATTGGTAATTAAGTTGATTGATTCATGTTATAAATGTGTATGAGTGATTTATTTTGATGTAGTTTTATATGTGTGTGTAAAATATACCTTAGATACCTCATAGCCTAAGCCATAATCTCCTAATTAAGGGTGTATAATAGTTACTCTAGAAGGGAAATTTTTTTACTAAGGATTGTGAGTTTCCTATATCAGTATCCCCTTAGAATTTTAAACTATGTTTGACTATTTATGTGCAATATATACTTACAATAAGCATAGGTTTTAAAACCAATTATCCATTTAGAAACCAACTAGAGAGGTGATTCCTTAAAACCATAAAGCCTTTTTTTCTGCCTTAACCTTCCCTCCTTTTAAAGTTTTTTTGAGATCTATCCACTTTAGATTAACAACCAGCCACCCATCCAACTAATGTAGGAATTCACTACCCTTTAAGAACCATACCTCCATCAAGAAAACCTTGTCAACAACCTACATGTGTTACTAGCTATTCCATCAATAGGTTGTTCAAACCATATACATATAACTCATGCCCTAGAGTGGAGTTTACCTCCATTGATATACAAAAATGTTAGAGGCTACCTCATTGACTATGGTGTGCATAAAAAACACATCAATAGTTTCAATGGCACTAGAAGGATGGCCTGAACATCTAATAATAGCAGTATCCTTCACATAAAATTATACTAGAGTTACCCAAGAGAGTGACCAGATCCAATTCCTAGGCTAGTTTTCTAGTCTCACCCTTGTCAAATCATAAGAGACCTACAACTATGCCAACAACCCCAGTTCATAACAATACACCTCCTCCAATAAGGAACCCTTTACTAGTTAATCAGTGAATGGCTCAAAAACCACCTTAGTTAGTTGGATATTCTATTTTAGTCTTAGGAGACATGGATGATTTACCTAAGAATCCTAAGAAGTATCTACCATCCTTTTCTCCTTTAGGGGAAAGGAAAATGGAATAACATATCAAATATTTCAAATCTACTTTGAGATTAATGAATGTTTTTGATGAAGATATTACATCTATATTATTCCATTTTACATTAATAGATGATACTTATGATTGGTATTTAAATATAATGGATAACTCCATCACTTCTTAGGATGAGTGTCAAGCTGCTTTTCTTTCATAATTTGGATAGGTTACTATTCCTAACATAATATACCATCTCTTCACTATTATGAAGAGAGATCCTAATGAGCATATCCATGCTTTCAACATGAGATTTCAAAAGATGTATAATTAGTTAACTCTAGACTATAAGCCAAAGGAAGTATTAGCATTGGATATGTAAAGGAACACACTCAATCTAATTACTATGGTGTTCCTAAGGAGATCTACTACCACTAATAATTTAGCATGTGCATTTGAAGAAGCCATTAATATCATTAAGTAACTCAATCCTTAGGTACCTACTGTGTCTAAATTTCATAATGACTTTCCTATTTTGAATCTAATTCCACATGCAAGGTAGAATGTCCTAACATTCAATCAAAACCAACTATATACGCTACCTCCCATGACACAAACAATGTATCCAAACTATGGATTCCTGAACAATCACACACAAGGAAATATCTACCAATATAATAAATAATTGATTATATCTCCTACTACTATTCTATAAGGTACTAAACTATGAAGACAAAACTCGAGGCTAGTTAGAAGATGGTCCAAAAGCTAAGCAATGAATTCTTGGGCATACAAAAGAATATGGGTAATGCTAACACCCAAAATGGAAATCAAAATCCTACATTTTAGTGGTATAACAGGCCATTCAACAAGCCTAAAAACAATATGGAGTATACTAACAAGTTCCCATAGGTCAACATGGTAAAATAACTCTTCTCAATTAGTGCATAGTTCATAATACTTTCAAGCATGGTGAGCTCAACTACATTAAATTTTATATAGAACTTGAAATATTTCAAAGAGAGGTGGTTAGGTAAGACCAAATGCATAATCCACCTAAACATCATCTAGATCATAGCCCTTCTAGCACTACCATGTTCTTTGAAACTCATGAGTTTCCATTTTTAGGTTAAGATGACAATGAGCCAGAGGACAACATAGATAAATTTCATGCTTTCCAGTAATTATAGAAAGGTTTTTATAATATAAGGAATAAGAAGCCACTCATAATGTCAACTCCTCCAAATACTACTACAATTATACCTAATCCTAAATTTGATAACAATCCACCTCCTCTAAGAGGAAGTGATCAGCCTCAAACCAAGGAGGAACCTAACAAGGGAGGATATAACATTGTCAAATCTATGAAGAAGATCAAATTGAATATAACTCTTCATGAGTTAGCTTAGATTACCTAACAAAAGGATCCAATCTATAAGTCTATTATTGGGAAGATTCCTATAGATAAAGTGAAAGCATCTATAGATAAATTGAAAGCATCTACCACCAATGTTATCTATAAGATCAATCTAGAAGTTCCTCCCTTTTTTCTGACTAAGAGGGCATTCAGTAAGAATATTCAAAATTATTTAGTTGATTCTAGATATTTTGTAATTATCAAGCCTACTTCCATATGTCAAAACATTGGTTTGATGATGATCCCTTCAAAGAGGATAGTTTCATAATTAGACAATATAATAGTGTTTATAATTAGCAAACTGAGGGATGCGTATATCTAAGTAGCATCCACTTTCAGATAACCATTGATATCCTAGTAATGGACATAATTGAAGGCTATGGTTTACTACTAAGTAGAGACTCTATAAATTATTCAATGAATATCTTTCTATAGACTTATCTCATATATGGATATCATGGAGATGAGTTACAAATCAAATTAAAATTGATAGAGAGCCAATAATGAAGTATCCCATCATGGAATACAATGTCAAGAATGAAATGGTAAAGTATGAGTCTCCTAGCCTTGGTATTTAAACTTTTACTACTCAAAATAAATTACAAAATCCAAAACCTAAAGGATTTAAATAACTATGGAATTTACACTTTGATGGTGCTCAATCCAAGCAAGGATCAGGTATGGGAATTGAGCTGATTGATCCATAAGGTAAACATTTCTTGGTAGTGTACATATTTTAATTTACATGTACAAATAATAGAGTTGGGTATGAGGCTTTAATTCCAGGATTATAATTTACATTTAAGAATAATGTGAAACAAATATTAGTATTTAGTGACTCAAAACTGGTGGTCAACCAAGCCATAAATAAATATTAGGGAAAGTTGTCTTATTTGAAAAGGTACAAACATAGAGCATGGGACCTAATTAAAAGATTAAAAGATTTCAATATAGTAGCCCTTCCCAGAGAGAAAAATCAAGCTACCAATTTGCTAGTTACTACCACTGTTGATCTAGATCCCCTTTAAGAATCTAAGGTAAAGAGGTTCTCTATCAAATTGATGCTTTGTCCCTCTATTCCTAATAATGTAGAAATTTTTCAAGTTTTTTATGATGACCAACAAATTATTCAATTTCTAACCAATTCAAAGGAATTTGAGTCCCAAATCATTGATGACAAGGACATTGATCACCTATATAAATAAGAATCATACATGGAAGGTATGTTCTAGCTTAAATAAAATTGTATCCTAGTTGGGTTGGTCTCTTTAGAGAGGTTATTTGATATAGACCCCCAAGCTCAAAAACTTAAGCAAATCAAGGTCAATGAATTAGAATTCAAAATAAAAAATCTAGGAGATGAACACAACCCACAATATGTTAATATCGATCTTTGCTGTACTTCAAAAGAGAGATAACAAGTGAAGGACTTAATCACTTGATATAAGGATGTCATTGATTGGACATATGAAGACTTAAAAGTATATGACCTGTAGGTCATTACTCATATGATTCCCTTGAAGCTAAATCATAAGCCATTCAGATAAAGGTAGAGACTAGTCAATCTTATATTGGAGCCTCTCATCCAGAGAGAAGTGGAGAATCTATTATGCACAAAAATTATCTTTCCTGTAAAACATTATAACTGGGTGGCTAATTTGGTCTTAGTAAGAAATAAGAATGGTGAGATTAGACTATGTGTGGATTTTAGGAATTGAATAAGGCTTCTAAAAAGGATAATTATCCCTTTCTTTCTCTAGATGAGGTGATATAGATAGTAAGTGGTTCTAAAATGATGTCCTTCTTGGATGGATTGTCAAGCTATAATAAGGTATTGGTACAATATAAGGATAGAATGAAGACAATGTTTACCATGAAATGGGGAACTTACATGTATAAAAGGATTCCATTTAGCTTAATAAATGTGATAACAACCTTTTAACTCACTATGGATCATGCATTCAAAGGATTGATGGGAAAATGCATAATCATTTATGTGGATGATCTTAAAATGTTTTCAAAGCATAGAAAGGATCAAATAAGTTACTTAAAGTCTATATTTGAGAGGTTCAAAAGGTTTGGTATTTTTATAAACCCAAAGAAAAGTATATTTGGAGTCACTGAAGGCAAGCTCTTGGGGCAATCACCACCAAGGATGGGATCACTATTGATCTAGACATAATTCAAGGAATTTTAAAGATTACAAAACCAAATAGCAAGAAGGATCTCAAATCATTATTTGGAAATATTAAATTCATAAGAAAGTTCATCTCATGATTCATAGAGATTGTTAGGCCTTTGAATACCCTACTCAAGTAGGATGCCAAAATAGAGTGGACAACTGAAGCTCAAAATTCCTTTTAGGACATTAAATATGCAATATCATAGGCTCCAATATTAATCAGTCCAAATTTTACAAAATATTTCTACCTATATTCATTTTATTTAGAACATATAATTATTTCTATCATAAAACAAAAAAATGAAACTGAGCATCCAACCATGTTCATGAGAACAAATTTGAAAGATGTAGAGATCAGATACTCTATGAATGAAAAACATATTTTGGACCTTGTAAAATTAGTAAAGAAATTTTGACATTACTTCTTGAGAAATAAAATCATTACCATTGTGCATGATCCTACTGTCAAGCTCACATACAAAAAAATGAATTAGGAAAATGTTAAGGCAAATAGATGGCAAAATTACAAGAATTCAATATTGAAAATAAGCCTATAAAAATAATTCAAGGTTAAGGCATTATTCATATCATGACTGAACCTGATCCATGCATCACCATTAAAGAGATATGTGAGGATTAAGTATTCAAAGGAGAATGGTATACCAATGTCATATGACATTTTCTTATGGGTTATTATTCCCTAGAACTTGATAAAGAACAAAGGAGAGCTTAAAGGATTAAATTTGCTCATTACATGATTAAGAATGGAGTTCTCTATAGAAGAAATTATGAAGGAATTTACCTCAAGTGTGTGTCTACAAATGAAGATAAAGAAATTTTAGAAAAATTGCATCAAAAAATAGGCAATGGTTATCCTTTTGGGAAAACCATAGCCCACAAGATCTTAAGAATGGGCTACTACTATCCAATAATTTTTAAGGATGCCCACACTCATGTGAGGATGTGCCATGAATGTCAATAGTTATCCAAAAGGTAAGTGCATGTAAAAATGCCTTTAAAACTAGTTGTTGAAGGAAGACCATTTGCCCAATGGAGTTTAGACTTCATTGGCTACATCAACCCAAATTCCTTAGCTGGCCATAAATTCATGCTTACCGCTACTAACTACTACACTATATGGACTAAATCCATAGTCATAAAGAATTGAAAAGCACAAGATGTGATTCATTTCTTTGAAGAACACATAACAACCAGATTTGGCATGCCCATTTCTTTGGTTTGTGATAATGGACTAGATTTCATATCAATAGAATTTACCAAGTGGGTACATGACAACCAAATTATTATTAGGTTAGCTTCTAACTATTACCCTTAGGGAAATAGACTAGTAGAATCAATAAATAAGAATATGATAGATGAAATTAAGAAATTAGTAGGGGACAAGCCTAGGGACTAGCACAATCTATGGAAATATGCTCTTTGGGTAGACTAAATGAGATATAAGCAAGCCCTTAAAGCTTCACCCTATCTATTAGTGTATGGGTACAGGCCTGTATTCCCAATTATGCTAAATTTACACACTTATTAGTTTATGTAGGAATACATGGAACCATATGATGAAATAGAGTCAAAATTATTGGACACAATAGAAATGAAATATTTAAGGACTGAGGCCTTACAAACATTCATCAAACACTAGGATGTGGTTAAGAGATAGTTTTATAAGAGAGTGAAGGTTAAAGCATTCATAATTTTAGATCTAGTGATACTTTGGGATAAATCCCATGATATGAAAGGACAACATGATAAGTTTGCCCCACTATGGATTAGACCATACCAAATTTTGGAGATCATGGGTAATAATGAAATTCATCTGAAGGACCTAGAAGGTAATAAGCTTACATATCCAGTCAATGGGTAGTTATTAAAGCACTAATTTAGGGATGTACCATCTATAGATATTACTGATTGATGATGGATAGAAAAATGTATCTGTAGGATTATAGTATATTTCCTAATTTCTTAGAGTAGATTTCATGCTTTCTTAGATTAGTTTCTTGCTTTCATAGATTGGTTTCCTATTTTCTTAGATTAGTTTTTTTTGGAAATATGAATTATGTTTGATCTAAATATAACCAATCTTAATATCCCAACCAATTGAGCTTATGACTAGAAGAAAAGGAGAAAATTAAAAAAATTGACAATTTGGGACTAGTTTACAGATTGGGCATATCTTTATGTTTTGAGTCTTTAGGATAAATGTATGTGATCATGAACCATTCTAAATATTTTCATAATTAAATAATTTTACCAGGCATGTGGAAGTTTCTCTTAGAGTAATTCATACAAATTTATAAAGTTTCATTATTTTTTAGACAATTCTGGGTATAGGTGTGGCTGACAAGGATGTTTTGGTAATGATTTATTTTATAATTATGACTATTCATTGGGGTTACAACTATTTTATTTTCATTTAAGAACAAAAGAAAAAAGAAGAAGAAAATAATTGATGGGTTTAAAAGATCAAAAGAAAATCTAAATAAAATCAAAAGGCTCACACGATGAAATAAGGTCAATGTACCATGCATCATGATTAAAATAAAATAATGGAAAGAGAAGAAAAGGATCCTAAGGTATTTCTATTAGGGCTATGGATGCATGGTTGGTAGTAGAGAAATGCTTGAGTTTCCCTCATTTTCAAGCTTTACTAGACACTGGAATAAAACTTATAGCTTCATTGAGCCTTTGAAAAACTCATCACAACAAGGGTTATATGAATACACATTTGACATACAAATATCCAAAAAATTTGAAGGAAAGTATGTTGTGTGAATAAACTTAGGAGTTTCTTTCATATTTATGATCTAAGTATTCTTCTATGACACACTTCATGATTATTTTATAGATTGCTAACTAAAATTCTAGGTTCTTGAATATCCAAGAGTATTCCCCATTGTGAGTCACCATTTGTTATACCCAACACACCCCCATTTATAAAAATGAGGACCCTTGTTCAATTTTTTTTTAAATTTGTGCTATAAATTGAACATTCAACTTGATCAAGAACCAATATTAAATATCTTGTAATGAACTAGTTTGTTATCACATAATCTTCATTTTATTTTATTTAATGTTGCTCATGTTTGATTATTATGTTTCTATGTTGCAGGTTTAATAGGGTCTCATTGGTGTGAACACTCCCTAGGGTTTTACACCCTAAATTGACTCCTTGATTTTTATTAACCCTTGGTATCTTATTGATTAGATGGAATCTATGTTTTAAATCATGTTAAAACCTTAGCCTAAAGTCCTCTTGAAATAGATTCAAAATTTACATAGGGTCAAAATTATTAGGGATCACTTTATTATATTAACCTAAGACTTTATCCTAAGTCCCTTATATTTCTTGATAACTTTAGGATAGGTCAATTTTATTAATGATAGGGTCTCTTTTATTATGTATTAAACCTTATTTTAATACCTTATCTTAAATTTTTTCCCAAGCTCTGACTTAATTATCTTTGTTTGCAGGAACTAATCACGTTCAAGATAGTGGATCAAAATCTAATAGTACATGTTAGCTCACTAGCAGATGATCTAATGACATAAGATCAAAATTGAAAGGTTAAAGGTTATAAAAACTCCATGTGAATTCCAAGTGGAAACATCTTGGGATCCTAGATGATAGATCCAATAGTCTATGAGCCCTTCCCCTGGGTCAACAAGTCAATAGATCAAATCCCCTATGGAGGTACCAAGTGGCACTCGCACAAAGTATAGAGTCTCAAGGAAGTGACAAGTGTCAAAGATTACAAGGGTCAATTAAGTCAAGCACCTAAGATATACAGTTTTCATTAACTCATGTACTAAAGATATAGTGGTGTGTAATCAAGATCAAAGTATCAAAGAATTTTTAAAGCCCCATGGATCTGCCAAGTGGCACAACTGAAAATTTTTATTTTATTTCAAAAACTTAGATAAGGACTTTATCCTAAGGTTTTTTTTTTTTTTTTTATTAACATGAATAAAACCTTAGGTTAGATTTATGTCCTAAGTGCTTTTTTCAAAAGACCTTAGTCCTAAGTTTATTTACATTAAGTCATTTTATGTTTGTGTTTACAAGGAGTCCCAAATAAATGATAAGTGTCAAGCTTGTATGAAGTCAAAGGTCAAGCACCAAGATCGACAATACACATTAACTCTCACACCGTAGATCTAATGATATGAGATCAACATCAAAGATAAAGGATTTTGAAAGTGAACATGAGGGTGAAAAGTGTCACGATCATGGGAACATTTAACAAAGATCTAATGGAGCAAGATTAATATTGACATTTCAATGAAGTGAGACAGTGATAAGTGTCACCATTGTAGGGACCCTATTAGAGATCCAATGGTACATAGAGCCAAGGATAGAACCAAGTGGATAAAGATATACAGACCATGTTGATTCATAAAAATAGATCCAATGGTGCAAGATCAATGATAATTTTCAAATGTATTGGAACCAATAAGAAGCTACCACTTGTCTTGATCTCATGAGCTCAAAGGTAGTAATTGACTTTGGTCTCATTTCAAGAAAGCACAAAGTAGGGACATGTGTCCAAAGGTAAAAAGGGCCATGTTTTAATTAAATGGAAAACTTGACATGGACATTACTATATGGACACAACATGTTGGATTAAGAATCAATGAAGAACACATGAGTCTTAGACTTAATCTGGTTAATAAAATATAAAAAAGAAGATTTGGCAATAGAATAAAAGAAGATTGTAGTTACTCAAGCATCTCAAAGATTAAGTTGACATAGCATATTTTTTAAGATAAAGACCCTGTAAATCCTTTCAAAGGAATTTTATATTTTTTAAAGGTAGGGGAATCATGTAAAACACATTAATGGGAATTTATTCCTAGTTAAGTAATGATTTTGGTTCTGAGGCATTGGTAGAGGGGCACTTGTCCTTAACACACGTCTAAGTTCCATTAGAAATGGCTAACTTAAAGTATTTGACAAGTTATTCTCATAACTTGTAAAAGAAGGTATTATTCTCTATGTTTATTTTTCATGTAGCTTAGGCTATAATTACAAAATTTTCCCTTCTTTACACATGCACATGTTGCATAGCTTTTTTAAAGGCTAACTTAAACTGATGACTATAAGTAGAATCTTATACAGTTTTAACCATAGTTAGAACTCAAGTTCTGACTATCACATGTAATGAATTTAAAATGACTTGGAGGATGAGGCAACCCCTTACCCAAGCCTATTTACACAATTATAATCCACTAGTTGGAGGTGTGGGAAAATTTTCAATATATGAGAGCATAAATAATTTTAATTGTCAGCAAATGTGTTTGTGTATTCTCTCTCTAATTTATGTGTAATTGAGCTTATCTTTTTGGTTATATGATTCAATAATTATTAGTGTGCAATAGATGAAATGAATTATTTATTATCTTAATTGATATTCTAGTCTTAGATGTGAAAAATCTATTAAAGGATTAGAAAATTACATTGATTATTGGTAATTAAGTTGATTGATTCATGTTCTAAATGTGTATGAGTGATTTATTTTGATGTATTTTTCTATGTGTGTGGAAAATCTACCTCAGATACCTCATTAGATTGAGCCATAATCTCCTAATTAAGGGTGTGCAATAACTACTCTAAAAGGGGAAACCTTTGAATAAGGCTTGTGAGTTTCCTATATCAATATCCCCTTAGACTTGTAAACCATGTTTGATTATGTGTGTGCAATAGCTACTTGCAAATATAATAGGTTTTAAAATCACTTGTCCATTTAAAAACTAGCTAGAGAGGTGATTTTTGAAAACTAAAAACTCTTGTTTTTTACCTTACCCTTCCTTTATTTTTGATTTTTTTGAGATCTATCCACTTTAGATTAGCAACCAGCCACCCATCCAACTCATGTAGAAATTCACTACCCTTTAGGAACCATACCTCCATCCAAAAAATCTTATCAATAACTTGCATTCCCTACCAAATATTCCATAAATAGGTTGTTCAAACCACAAACCTACAACTCATGCCATATAGTGGAGTTTACCTCCATTAAGATCCTAAAACGTTAGAGGCTACCTTGTTGACTATGGTGTGCATAAAAAATGCATCAAAAAAGTGAAATAAAAACACTTTCTTTAATACTTTTTCCAATTTATAATACATGTGGGGAGAGAGAAACTATGATATCATGTGATATTTATAATTTTCCTAGCTCTATTTGCATGTAAACTAGATGAGTATGTTTTTATTGTTTCATATGTAATGAGATAAATGTATGAATTGGATATAAATATGTAAGTAATTTTAGAAGAGATCTAATCCCAAACAATAACAAAAAAACAATTTATACAATTTTTCTTGTTTATAAACAAACTAGGCTAGTTTTTCAACCTTTCTATTTTACCACAAAAAAACTTTTTGAATATATTTATAAGATAGGAAAAAGAGATGAAAATTATAATTTTATACTTTAATAGAGGAAATTAATGATGATTTTAAACTCTTAAAATAAATAGGACCAAAAATATAACACTCTTAAGTATGGATCTATGGTTATCTAGATTTTCCTATGTTTGCCTCGAGGTTGTTTAGAATGCAAAAGACTTGTTTAGATCTTAAAAGAAAAGTTGTGTTGGATGGAAATGAAGATTTTTTAATGTCCTTTTTATAATGATTGACTAGGTATATTACTTATTTGAAAGGAAACTAATTTATTAAAATGCAAACATAAACCAAAACTAACTATGTTTTTATAACAAAGACAAATGGAATTAAATGGATCTATTTCACTATCAAATTTGATTATTTTCTCTTTTATCTAAAAATAATATAACAAAAATAATGAAAATTTATAAATATAATATAAATAAAGAAAATAATGTTGGAAATTTAAATAAATTCCAACTTTATTCTAGATTAAATTAGCTAAAGTGCATATAGTATGTTGATAGGATAATATTTAACATGCTAGCTCTATATAATCTTGAAAAAATTATAGAAACTCTCTAGATAGTGTAAATTTTTTTAGACAAGATGAATAAAGGTGAGAGACATAATCCACAAATGGAGAGTAGATGAACTAATTTTAGATAATGTCTTGGCTTGTAAAGTTTGATTTACTTTCACCAAGAACACTTATTCACCTATGGCTATGTAGTTGACTTAAAAATAATAAAGGATTAATATTATATCAATTATATTAAGGATATGGCTGAAAAATGTTTTAAATAACAACTTCTAATGGAAATTTTTGGATATTAAATTAGGCCAAAATTGACCTTCTTATAGGAAGAGAAAGGAGTTTACATGGAGGGGTTCCACTAAGTGTGACAATGAGTTCAAATTGAGAGGAAAAACGAAGAATTAAATTAGGAAAGTGAGTGACTAGGCTTGATTTTAGGTAAATACAAGGTGATAAAAATAAAAAAACATGAAGTTAGTTGTGTAAAACACAAGAAAACTAGAGTTATAGGAGCTAATTTTGGAAGACATTTCCACTATCACAGAACCATCACTTTATGCAGGGGTAGTTTCAAAACTACCACTCAGGATGATAAAAATTCCAATAATAACTATATAAATACCACTAATTTAATTCAAAATTACCTTTTTATGTCAACATTGCCTCCTATATTGCATAAGATTCATGATAGTTATGCAACTTAAGGGGCAATTTCATAAGATAAAGGGGTGGTTTTGTCACTTGGGGTGAAATTTTAATCAAGCATAGTTTGTTTTAGAGATAAGGAAGAAAATACATGGGAAGGAAAAAAATAATGGAACTAAAAGGGGTCAAGAGAGAAATAAGCAAGCAAGGGGAAAGTATAGAGCTAGAGAGTTCCCTGTGGAGCACACAATAAAAGATCATTACATCATCATCAAATTTGTATTAAAAGTTTCCCACTGTGTAAATTTTGGGTGCATACATATTTCCCCCTCAGGAAGGTGAATTATCATGAATTGGAAAGGTTTAGTCCTAAGTAAGTGTGTAGAAAGGAAATGAGAGGAGAGAAATACTTACATTACCTAAATGGAAGAGCAAAGCATACTGAGACTCTGCACAACTTATAGATGAAAGATGAGATTTAGGTGTGATTTGAAGGAAAATAAAAAGTGAGATAACATAATTGAAAAATGTAAATAATATGTACCATATATGTGAGTAAGATCATACTACCTAAACCATCCTATCAAGGGACTGAACATGGTGCTAAGTTAGATGTTCTTACAAAACTATAAAATGTGCTATAGAAGATAGAAATGTCATTAAAATGTTAATGATAAAATATTAATTTGAAATATCTAGGAAGGATAACATAAATATACATGAGAAAAACACTAATACAAAAGACTATGTCAAAAATAGAAAGTTTTTGAATTAATATGGCTAGTTTGGGACCCAATATATTCAAAACTTGCCAAAAATAATTCATTTGTGTCATTTGCTTTGAGGGAGAAATATGAGCTTTGGATTGTTGGTGACCATTTTGAGAACATAATAAATCATAAAAAAGAGAGAAATTAGATGATGGTGAGTGTACCAATGGGAGGTGTGTCTAGGTACAATTAGGTAGTTTTTTTGCCAACTTTTCATTTTTGCCCCAAATTAAAAAATTTGTTCAAAATGTAGTTAAAATCCATCCAAATTTAAATTTTTTGCTTTGTGATCATTGTTGAGGGGGTAAGTTAAAGTTTTTTTTTAATTTTTTATAATTTAGGTGAATTTTAGTGGGTTTCAAGAGATTTAGGATAAGACACAGATGGATGGTGAAACTAGCATTGAGGTTGTGGAACCCTCACCCTTTGTAGGGTGGAAATTTTGTAACTACCACAATAGTATTACCACTCCCACAAGGTAGTCATGGTATTTTTTCCTTAATTTAGTTATGAAACAACCTAAGGTAGTTAAATTACTACCTTAGGGTAGTTTCACAATTGCCATAGGGTGGTTTCAAAATTGTAGCCTACAAATAAGAGTGATTTTGTGAACTTATATAAATGTTAATGTTTTTGATTTATTTAAGCTATGAGATAAATTTATATGACTAAATAACATAGGGTATATTTTATTATTTTAGGGGCCTATATTTGATGGAAAATAGCTAAAGATCAAGAGTGGATCCCTCGATCATAGTACTTTTGATAGTTAATGAGTTAACTCTACTTGTTTGAGTGAGGATACTTTTCATTGCATGAGTGGGGATCACCCCATCTTTGAGATAATTTTTATGTGACTTACTGACCTCTTGGGACCTTGAAAAAAACTCTTTCATGCTCCCTCAGGCCCTAATAAAGTGAATGATCACTCTTTTGTATGTGTATAGGATCACCGATCTTATGATCAAGTGACTAGTGTCTATTTATGATGCTAATAGTCATTGTGAGGCCTATAGATGGGTATATCATTTTGGATATGTTAACACCTTTGATGTGGGTGTGAAGTGTTGTGTGAGACTTCTTTAAGTTGAGATATCAATGATCCCCAACTTGAGGAAGGCCATCATCAATATTCTTTCCTCCTAATTAGTGGGGGATAAGGGCACTAATAGGCTCTTATACAATTGGTCACTGATTGTGCAACATATAGAGGAGAGAGGGGCCTACTATGCTTAGAGCCAAGAGATGTTAGCACATTCCTAAAGGTATTTATAATGAATGGATCACATGTGAGACCTATTTATTATCCACCTGACTATCATTATGGGTTGTCTTTATGAGATAATGATCCCATACCAAAGGGGGTGTCTATTGGGGCACTAGGGGTTATTTGGGAGATCAGATGGGTAGATGTGGTGATTTTTATTTTTTTACCCTAGACTATGGGATCTTTGACTATGGTAGATTTGATTTCAATTCCATACTAAGAAATAGTAGGTAAATGGTCCAATAAGGGTCTCTATCTTGCAACAACCATTGGGGCTATGAAATTTTGGGATAGGTTGCTATAGGTGGAGGTAAACCTAGTGGATCGAGTGTCCTAATAGTCTGGTATGCCCTATGTGGGTAACTTCCCCATATTTAGAGTTATGTGTAGGGTTAATAATGAGTTTAGGGCCATGAGATTAGGGTAATTGGAATATAAACCACTAGTGAGAGGGGTACCCATTACCTGACCAATTTGACAAACACTTGGAGGAGGAGGATAGGTTGGAGATGGATAATAGTAGATGGGTCCACCACCATCAGCATCACCATTAGAAATTACATAATAATAGAAGAGTAGATGGGATAGGGAGGGTTGATCCCCAATAGTACATTGAGTTAAATAAGGATTTAGACATGGATGAGGAGGATGCTGCAAACTATGACTCCAATCTTAAGTGGTAGGAGGGAGGTCTAAGTAAATTGTTTATTTTGTTCATTCATGATTATAATTCACATTTTGATTTATTCTAGTTATTTAGTTGTTTTATAAAATGTGTTAGATATTTTCATGTTAGTTAGGTATGATTTTATCTTGTGTACCTTATGACTAAAAACATAGTGGGTGTATACAGGAAGATGATCAAGGACACTCTGATCAACCTATTTTGGTTGAACACTAGTTGGATGCAAGACTAGATGTTGGTAGATATTGGTCTTCTTACTGGGATTGGGCACCATATAGATGTGTTTTTCCCAAAGTACCATGTTTTGGTGGTGATGAAAATTTTTAGGATAAATAATAGCACTTTATTGGCCAATGCAAGGAGAGTGGAGGCCTTGGTAGATACCATGATGGCAAGAGGAGGTGATCGAGCCTCTAGTCATAGGATATGGAGGACTATATCAGAGGGAGGTTTAGGTAGGTACCATCCTCTTAGAAACTAACCTATAGATATGGAGGAAACATTAGAGGGAGGAAAAATAAGGAGATGTTACTAGAACTTGATCCTTAGACACTCTTTAACCTCAGCTCTGTCTCAGAGGAGGAGGATAAATCCTTGAGTCTTTTTAAAAAAGATGTTTTGGATATATTGATGTATATGTTGATTATTTTTGATATTAATTTAAGCACATTAGACCTATATGGAGGTAATTATAAATATTTATTGTATAAAATCAATAACTCACATCACACACACACACACACACACACACACACACACACACACACACACACACACACACACACACACACACACACACACACACACACACACACACACACACGTGTGTGTGTGTGTGTGTGTGTGTGTGTGTGTGTGTGTGTGTGTGTGTGTGTGTGTGTGTGTGTGTGTGTGTGTGTGTGTGTGTGTGTGTGTGTGTGTGCGCGCACGTGAACACACACACACACATGGATGTTTTGGTTTATCTCTCATTAATCATTATGTGATGTAATTATTTTAGTTTTTTACCAAATTCTTAGTTTATGCACTTTAGAGGATTAAATATGTGATCATGTATACATGTGTATCTCTTTTATTTTTGTTGTTTTTGATATGTTACTATGGGAAAAATTCTTATGTATATGTGGAAACAAAATATATGCATATGACTTATTGTGATGGATGTACATATGTGACTACAAATATGCTAACATTTGTCTTGGGCATGGTTATTTAATTAATTTGTTAAAATAATATATTACTTCCAATTTTCAACAAGGGATGAAGGGGAAAACATAATAGATGTGGGGTGAATCATAACTCAAAATTTTATAAGAAAAAGGAAGATGATTTAATACTTATGAGTAAAGGGGAATATGTACTTCTTACTAAAATTATAAAATATTGACTTTATTGGTTTGATTTAGAGATAAATTGCCTTGACAAAACTATTAAATGGGAAAAGGTTACCTTCTTTAAACATAAACACCTAGACAAACCTCTCTTGAATAAATTTTCACTTAGACACTTTCTGATTTAGTAGTGATTCTGCATTAAGATTTTAATTCTCTTTATGACCCCCTATAATTAGTCTCATGTGACTAAGAAGGCACATGGTATCATCACTGTTGACATAGTGGATTACACTCAGGGTAGGAGGCCTAGCTCCCGCCCTTCCACACGCAACAATGGAAACTCCCCTCTCGCCTGTGGGACTGACGAAGCTGGAGGGGAGAGTCTTTAGATAAGGGTTAGCTCCCTCTAATGTATCTTTTAGGCCCTAGTTTCCTACCACTAATAAATAAATGTAAAAAAGGGGGAGATGAAAAGGGAGAGAGAGATGCTGAAAATAGAACCTAAGCCTAAAAATGAAAAGGTGATAGACCAAAAAATTGTGACCCACCTAGCCTGAATATACACTTTTCAAAAAAAAAGCACCCATACACTTCATCTGAAGTGGGAAGGTCTTATACAATAGTCAGCTAGGGGTCCATTGAAGTACAGGGAGGAAGAAACTACCAGAGGCTTCCTCAGACACACTTATGGTAGCCTATTCACATGCACCTACACTCTCCTGTAGACACTTCTGGCAGACCTACAAAAGGGAGACTTCACAATGCACTGGACATGCTGTAATTGATTTGTGAAAAGTGTGAAAGACAATGAATTAACACAAAAGAAGAAAACAAACATATACTTTAAAGTGCAAGTCTAGATAGAGGTAAAAATGCTAAGTCCTGATTTAAGGTAAAATTTGGCAGTGCTCTGCCTTACAAGCCTAAGAGATTTTTGGGCAGAGTTTTGCCTTAAGGCTAAGAGAGTGGATCCCTCTCAAATGAGAAGTTTTACAATATATAGAAAGAGGAAGAGAACTTGGCCCTTCTTGGGAAAGATTTTGGTGCTCTTTTTGCAAGCTAGCCCATGTGCGCTCTGAGCCTTAGGAAGAGGGAGCCATCTGATTCTCAGTTCCTGCTTTGACTTTGGCGGTCCACATTAATGTGAAAAACATGGCCGCACCTCTTTTCTACAAATAGACTACTCTTTTCAAGGAATTTGCATGGCTTGTCTACTCATAAATGCAAACTGGAATAAAAATGGGCCGTGCCATTTGGTGATCATCTGATAATAAATCGCCTCCTCTTTACCACTTAAACTACTTTGTCTCTTTCTACACCTTGTCTTCTTCCTGCTCTTTTAGCCCTTGGGGTGATCTTCTGGCAGGTCACTATGTTCCTTGGGCTCTTTTCATGGTTGGCACTTAGGCAATTCAAAAGAAGATAGTTATTTCATCATCTTAAATTTGATGTTCGTGGACTCGTCACCATTTGAAAACCCAACGACTAGTTTGTCGTGATTAATTTTGACATCCTCGAGCCCGTCACCCTTGGAATTTCCTTCAGCCTTTTTCTCCATGGGTCTTTTCTGTGGGTTTTTTGCTTTGTGCTTTTTTACCATGGATAAAAAGTCCACAAGAATTTCCACTTTGACTTTTGTTGTTCCTTCATGTTCTTTGGATTTTTCCTTTCCTGCGGCCTTCCCAAATTTCTTCAGACTTTTTGTCCAAAGGAATTCCTTCAGCCAAAAAGTCTAAAAGAATTTAATGCCTTAAGATTTTTTCATGTTTTGAAATCCTTCAGTTGCCTTTAAAGTGTTCCTTGCCCTCCACAAGGGTTTTTGGACTCAGAACTACCCTCTGTAAGGGCACCTACCCTTCAGCTTTGGGACGCTCCCTTGAACCAATCCATTGAACCAAAAATGGTTCAACAGTTCAACACTGCATGCCATTCCTTTGTTGAACCAAGCCTTTGAACTTTCCCCATTGAACCACTCCTTTGAACCAACCGTTGAACCAATCCATTGAACCAGTTCAACGGTTCAAGTGTTTGTTGAGCCGAGCCTTTGAACCAAAGCGTTAAACCAAGCTTGTTGAACTAACGTGTTGAACCAAGCTGATGAACTTGTTGATGAACTGATTGATTTAACTAAGCCAATTAAACCAAGGCATTGAACTTGAGTGATGAACTTGCCGATTTAACCAAGGTGTTGAACAAGGCATTGAACTGGTTCAATGGTTCAAAGATGCCAACCTTCCTTGAGATTTTCTTTAGATAAGAGCCCGAAGAAGCCTTGTAAAACCCATCACTCTCTAAAACTGATTCTTTAACTACCAAAAGACTAACCTACAGAGTCTATATAAAAATCTTCTTTGTAGAATATGTAGAAATTTCACCTGTAGAGTGCATAGAAAAAGACCTATAGAGTCCGTAGAAATAGACCTATAGAGTCTATATAAATAGACCTGCAGAGTCTATAAAAATAGACCTCCAGAGTTTGTAGAAATAGACTTGTAGAGTCTGTACAAATAGACCTACAGAGTCCGTAGAAATTCTTGGACTTGTGTAAAATGAAAAAATGAATTGGCCTAGAATAGCAGGGGAAGAAGGGGACTGATTTTTGGCCTGTTGGGCAAAAAATGGTCAACAATCACCAAAGGATAGATGTAGATGAGTAAGAGAATCTCTCCCCAATGTTAACCTCATGAAACTAATGAGATTTGAGGGATAATTATTGAAGGTTATCAAGGGTGGGATATGTGAAATTTTAAATTTTGTATTTGCAAAGGATTTAAGGCCTTCACCCCCAAACCTCAACCCCATACAACTAGTAAGATGTGAGGGATCATCATTGAGGACCAAGGTAGGTAGGTAAACATATTTTATTTCAGGTGTGATAATGTTTTTTTGGTTTTTGAAAGGCACCATTAAGGGGGACTATATCATGGATAGGTTTTTAGACTCCACTATAGGCCATAATTTTTATAGGTTGTAAAATAATATGTAAGGAAAAGGTGTACTCTACTCATAATAACTAAGGAAAAAACCAATGTGACTTGTTGATTTTGATAATTCCTACTATAAATAGTGATAAGGAGATGTGAGAATAGGTAAATATGATGCATTACATTTTGAATTTTTTTGTATTATGAAAACTAACCAACTAAACAATCATAGAACAACACCTCTATTATGCTGGCATATATGTAACATATGAAAATATAATGCAAGTGTAAATTGGGTGATATGAGGTCAATAGATATATAAACATTTTAGATTTGAATATTTCATAAACACACAAAACTCTTCACCCTCTAAAGTGTATAATTGATCAGATTCATTATTGAGATCTTCTATTACTAAGTAGGGCCCCAAATCATTGGGTCTAAATTTTTGACCTTCTCCTTCCTTTTTGTCAATTTGACTATCAAGCCTAGGGACAAGGTCCTCAATGTAGATTGGGCACTCACAGATGTTTTTGTTGTATTTTCTACACATGTGGTCAGTGAAAGATATGTGATTGTTGGTGATGGTAATTTGATGCTCATACAAGAGTTATAACATGGCCAAACATCCCTATCTATATTCATCCTCATCGATGAGGCCTTGAAGGGAGATATGAAGGCTAGGTATTTCTACCTCTAAGGGTTACATAGACTTAGACCCAAATACTAGTGAATATGGGGTTACCCTCGTGGGTGTTTTAATAGTTGTTTTATAAGCCTAAACCATTGGATAGAGCTATAGATGTCCATCATATTTAGAATATTTGACATTTTAAACTAGGATTAACCTCAAGGTTTTGTTGGTGCATCATCCTATCCATTAGCCTATATATAATACACAAAATTCAAGTGGTGTGATATATAAAATTTCTTGCATAGTTTATTAACTTTAAGATTCTTAGAAGGGGACCCATTGTCAGTAATGAGGACCTCTAAAACCCAAAATTTATAAAGGATCTAGTTGAGGATGAACTTTATAATGATATATTTGGTCACCATTATTATGGGAATCACTTTTATGTATTTAGTGATCTATTCGATGGCTATGATGATGAAGTGGTGACCATATAAAGAAGAAGGGGTGAGCTTACCTATTAAGTATAGACCCCATGTAGAAAAGGGACATGGAGTGATAATGGGATGTAATGCCTTGGGGGAACATCTATCTCATGTGAAAAATGTTGGTAGTTCTCACCTTTTCATACATACTTGATGAAATTGTGCTTTAGAGAGGGCTAGAAATATCCCATCCTATGGATTTTTCAAGTAATAACATGGCCACCAAAGTGTCCACTACACATACCAATATGATAATGAAAGAGGAATTTTTATAACTCCTCTTGGTTGACACATTGGATCAACATGACATCAAATGATTTATGATAAAGGAATAAATCTACGATAATGTATTTGGATGAAATAACATGAAGGTGTCCCCTCTATTGTGAATTGGCACCTTCAGGGTAGGTTAGGTCAACCATGTAATTAATGATATCTACATACTAAGGAGAGGAACTGATGGTAGGATTTTCTACATAGCATATCACTTCATCAAGAAAATTAGTATCTATGAGGTCATTAACCTCTAGAGGAGATTCATCCAACCAATCAATGATGATCTATCCCTTAATATATTTTTGGTTAATATAGGTTAATTCAAACTGAATTAAAAGTGTAATGAAGTGTCTAGATTTTTTTGAGAGAATTGGCTAGGTTAAGAAAGTTTATAGGGCTTGATATCTTATGACAACTCTCATTTCTTGATAAATCATATAGTTTCATATACACTTGGTTGAGAATATTATTTTTCTACTTTAGTAAATTTCTTATTTAGAGAGTGAAGACCCTAACTTGAGTATTTTAGGGCTATCTTCCATTCTGATATTAATGTTTATAGTTTCCTTAATGAGGGATGTGTTTCCCTCTTAAAATATGTAAGGATCTAGGGGAAGGTCTAGGTATTCACCCTTGGTGTTGAAGACATTATGCTCATCATTAGAGGAGAGATAATCCTCCACATGGAAGTATGAATTGTCAAAATTGGTCCTAAGGGTAAAGTTAATAAAATAGGTGAGAATGAAGTGTATTTTATAATGGAATGAGGGGAGGCCATTATAGGGATATAAGAATTCAAGGATGGCCTCATTATTACCATCTAGATCCAAGATAAGAGGGACTTCATCTCATGTGACGATGGTGATTATTTGGTCATTAAGAGCCTAAATTATAAGAGGCTCTGTCCTGATCAAGACTATAAAATATGATTCAAGGATCATTGGATGGGGGGAAAACATGAAGATGAGGCTACCATAGACTTGGCAAGTTAGTTGTTTTCTCTGGGGTCTAATTTGATGGAGATAAAATTTAAGTCCTTTGATGACCTCTCAAATAGTATTTTTGTATAACTAGTGGTGTTTGAATTTGGTTTGGTGGGATTTAGAAACTTGATTTACCACTAACTATGAATTTGCATGGATTATTAAGTTTTGGACACCTAGGCACTTCATTATGAGCATACCAAGTTGTAGAGCATCTTATTTAGCTCCATTATTTGTTTTACTCAAAGTCTAATTTAAAACCAAAGGGCATAACTCACCCCTTAGGGAAAATGAGAATGACTCCTACCCCAATGCCTAAACAACACTTGGATTTTTCTCATAGTGTAGGGTCCACTGATCATGTGTAAAAGGGGGATGATCATTGGGTAGAGTGTCTTAGTTTTTTGATATTTTAACCATGTGGATATTGGGTATAACCATAGGATGATTCCCTATAATGCAAGCCATAATGCCTACTTCCTCTTCAACTTCTAAGTCTATGAATCCTATTATCTAAGTCTTGCCTTGAACTCCCAACTGAGGATCCACATCTATGTTTATCGCCCAATAAGTGGAGGCTCTGGCATCATGATTTACTATTACCATAGATTGGATATCTTGAATGGGGTGAATTTTTAGGTTACCCTACTATTGACCTTGAGAAATGTGTGTTTGGTGGTTTGGAAAAGGGTCATGATAGATTTGTAGGTTCTTGTTTTAGGGATAAATGGCACCATTTAGAAGGTTTTGGGTGTTTACATGTGCATTTCCTAAGAACATATCCACAAATGTTTACCTATAATTCCATAGGAATTTATGTATGAATTTTTCATATTCTCAGTAGATTAGAGTTTCATGGCCTATGAATCTATGGAAAAGGCAATAGATGTTGGGGTCATAATCCCTAGGTCACATGTTTTGCCCTTATCTGAATCCATGTTGATTATTCTATTGATAGTAACCTTAGTTATGGAATTATGGGTACTGTTGTCAATCTAAAGAGAACCCTATTGGAATGAATGCAATAAAACCTTCTCTTTAACTAAAATAATGGGATATTATCAAAGTGTGGGTGACTCTAAAAGTGAGAAGAACCTCCAGAGAGGGCTAGTTCCATTGGATATATCACCTAAACTAATCACATACTTGGAAAAGGGAAAGAAAGTGACAATAATTTATGAAAACATGTAAAATAAGGTGATGAACCAATGTTTTTAACACTTACAATTGAACATAACATACACTTTCAAAACCCATAAATATCACTTCTCTCATTCTTTGATTAGCTTTCACATAATTATTTCACAAAAAGGCATGAACTAACCATTGATCTAGCATGGGAGGGTAGATCATAGGTCTTTTCCACTTCCAAACCAATAAAAAAACTATCTATGGCATGTAGAATGCCCTGTGAAATCTATAAAACACTTCAAGAAGGTGAGAAAACTCATATAGAGGCAAAGGAAAGCATACATTCAATTAACCACATCAATGAACTCATGCTATGTACTTCAATTTAGCTTTTAAATGAAGGAGTTTAGTATTTTATTGTATCAAATAGGTGTTGGAGTACAAAAATTAGCATAGCCTGGGCACGCCAAAAGCATAAGAGTCTCTATTTTTCACTAGATCAATCTTGAATTTATAACACTTAAAAGCATCTTTATGCCAGGGTCCAAAGTGCATGTTAGAGACTTAGTTGATTATCCCACCAACTATATCACCTTGGGCCATTTTCATTATGGTTACCATGTGTAGCCACTCAACAAGATCTTATGGAAAATTGAGAGACAACAACTTGCTTCCCTATTAGTGCATAATAGACATTGTAGGTCCATTTTGAGCTTGATATTATGAAGTGTTATTCCCCATCTTGAAGATTTGATGACACACTTATAAAACATAATTAAACTATTAAAATTGTTATGATCTTCCATTGAGGCCTTCATAATGATCTTTAAGTTCTCCAAAAGACACAATAGGGTTTATCCATCCTGCTGACAATTGTATCTAATTCAATCCTTGCTTAATCAAACTCCCATTACATCATGGACATGAATTCCATCATGATATATCCATGTGAACCTATCCATTACACTAAACATAGGGTTTATAACCTAATTTTTCCATTTGATACTCTTGACACCTACTTTTAATGTTATCTTCAACTCCACTATCCTTATAAATCACTTTCAAAAAGGGTATATACCACTTTCACAAAGGGTAGAATTCCCAAGCCTTAAACATAGGTCCACTTTGTATAAAATTGGGATTCGATGGTAGCATGAAAATCTATATGGTTTACTTATGTGGTACCTAAATTGCATTTTTATCTCATGTTTATGCATTCATAAGCTTGGGTCCATAAAATATTCTAGTTTGACATGTCTGCTCATGTAACATCTCCCTACCACACTGTTTATTAAAATATGATGATCACTACTTTGGACACATGTCTTCATCTCATGCCCCCTAAAAATTGATTAAATCTACTCCATTTATCCCCTTAGGAGTCTTTTAGCCTTAAATTTGATATCCACCATTGATCTTTGATCTAAGCTTGAGATTGTGACTTTTGACTTTATACATGCCATTAGATATCTATTTGTAAGATTGTGACACTTAGCATCTCCACGTGCCTTCTATGGATCTTGTTATCAGTATCTATCTAGTTAATATACCTACACCATGTGGTAGCCTCATATGCAATTTGGGATCATTGAATTTTTGAACTTGATCCATACCATCAATCTCCATCCACATGGTTAAATGCACACTATAGATCTTTGATCTACCAGATCAAATGTGCACCATTGATCTTCCTTTTTTATGATTGAAAATAGTTTATCAATTTGCTTAGGGGTCACTATGATAAAGACACTTGGCACAATTGCATTTGTTTATAGGATCCTCTGACCTTTTGACCTCATGCTCACCATTGGTCTTTGATTGCATGGTTTAACATACACCATTTATATTCATTGAATTATTAACCTTGCTATCACCCATGTGCTATTGATGTCCTATCTGGGCTTTCAAGATCATGACACTTGGAAACCTTGTATTCAACTTGAAACTTGATGAATATTTTTAAATGTAAATGGATATTTATGGTAGCTTTAATTTGACATCCCCAACCACATCCCTCATTGTTAGATCATTTTTGAAGGCTTATATATTGATATGGGAAACACACTAAAGAACCAAACTTGTAGGAGATATTCATGGCACAAAATACATCATTTTTTGTGTAATTATTGAACTTTGATTGACCTCCCAAGCACACTTATTAAATATACAACAAAACTGACCCATTCACTCTTGCATGACATGCTATGATGGTTTGGTTCATATTAATCATTTAAGGACCTTTCAAGACAAACTCATCAAATCATAAGACAAATTGGTATGATGTAAAATGTTTTGAATGGTAGGGGTGACATTTTGACATATGAAGTCAAAATTATCAACAATTTGGTGACTCAACAAGGAAGCATGCTTGCTATGCTTGAAAACCAGATTATTTACATGAATTTTGGACTCATAAATAATGACAATTTTGATTCATGACTTCAAGTGACCCTTTGAATCAAAAATAAGAAAACCTAATCTTCCAAAATAAGGAAGGAAACACAAAAAATAAGGAAACTAATATAACAAAGAAAATGTGCAAATAAAGTACT
Source organism: Torreya grandis (assembly GCA_037957365.1). Lineage (NCBI taxonomy): Eukaryota > Viridiplantae > Streptophyta > Pinopsida > Cupressales > Taxaceae > Torreya > Torreya grandis. The sequence continues at coordinate 1,608,697 of JARHVA010004308.1, forward strand.
TATTTAGAACAAAACATAAACAAACAAATGTGCTAGAATAACACTTGGAGGAAAACCAACAAACTAATTATGTACAAGGAACCTAGATTTTTAATAGAAATGTTTTAGATGTATCTTATTAACTAGGATATGGGTCTCTTCACCATCCATATTTACAAGTTGGAAAGCATTATGGGATTTATAGTTGGAGATTATGTATGGCCCACTCCAAAGAGAGTCAAAATTTGTATTCCTTCCTAGTTTATCTCTATCCTCATCCTACTTTAGAACCAAATCTCCTTCTTTGAAACTTCATGAATAAGATCTTTTATCAAAGGCTCTCTTCATTTGTGCTTGGTAGATTTGCATGGCTAACATAGACTAATTTCAAACCTCTTCCACATTGGCATATTGTTCCTCCTTTGTTGAAAACTATGAATTTTCCTTTATCAACTCATCATCACTAGTGAATATGTTCTCAAATGTGAATAATACATTAGGAATATTATTTGTTTTTAGTTGCATAATTTGATCACGATACTGCTATAATAACTTTGATTGATTTATTAAGGAAAACTTAGCCTCTTCTTGCAAGAATTTGACAATTTTATTTTCATATTCAAACACTTGCCAATTCTCATGTTTATCAATAATATAAGGTCTTACAACCACCTTAATGTGCGACTAATTTTTTTCACTTTTTATATCAGATAGTATAATAAATTATGCCCGAATGGTAGCCAACCTATCTACATATATTTTTTGATCTCTTGGTATTGCTTGAATGTTGAAAACTTGAAAATCCTCAAGTAAGTCCCATACTATATACTTATAATATCTAAGAAATAAATTTTTGTACATATTAATACCTATTAATTGGTGAACTATAAGTTCACTATCACCAAAAACTTGTAAGGTGTTGACTTTCATCTTCCTATCCCACTGCAAATAGTGAAATAGTGCCTTATATATTACAACATTATTTAAACAACCAAACTAAAACTTAATAGAAGAGAAATATATTTGACTATATATATAAATAAACATCATTCTAGTCCCAGTATTTTGCTTATTCCTTGATCCATCAAAGTATTATTACCATAGATCATCACTAGACTCATCATCCTTCATCATTACTAGAATTAGTGCATCATTCTCATGGAGGAAATAAAAACCAAGTCCATCCTCTTCAATTAGATTATAAGGATCATTATCATGAAATTTAAAGGACCAATCAATGAGGAAAAAATCTATAATTGCATATAAAGGTGATTCAGTTTCCACTCCACTAGTTTTTAACACCTTAACTGAGATGATACAATTAGTATTCATAACACTTGGCATATATGGATGTAAATGGAAATGTGCTATGGGTTTAAAATGAATTTTGACCATAGTATTTTACCTATTTATGAAAATCAAATATGTCCACTCAGTTGATAATTATCCTCCAATATTTAAGGTGAAATCCCTTGAAAGATACATGGCAAAGTAGGGAGGCGAGTCTACCACAACTACATCATGTTGAATGGTAACATTGGGACAATAATGTAAAGTAAAATTAAGATATTTAATCATGCCTACTATATTTTTTAGTGACCCATCCAATTTTAATACTCATTTAGTATTTGGTTCATAAATAAGACCAAGCTTATCTATAATTTGCTTAGGCATAACAATGCTACTAGCTCCACTATCCACCATATAGTTATGAAATAAAGTATCACCAAATATAAAAGAGAGGTATAAGGGAGGAGTTTTTTTTAGTTTTAACTCAGTTTTTTCCACCTTTATCATCATATGTACCTATTATACTTGTTTCTTAGTTGGGTGGTTTGAATTAGTTAGGATAACACCTTCCTTCTCGACTAGTTTTAGAGATAACTTAAGAGCTAAAAGCTCTTGAATGAGCATGTATTTTTATCCTAGAATAGAGATGAAATCCCACATGATAATTATAATTTTATAATTATTCATTTGATCCACTATATTAAATTGAGATCCACTAACCTTTGGATGCACCTTCTGAACCATTGGTTGCTCACGAACTAGAGGTACTTGATGAACCTTTTCAACCTCTATATTCTTATTTTTATATGTTATAGGGGTATAAAATTGATATTTTTTACTCTTATAAAATACATTAAGATTACTTGAATTATTTTTCACATCTTGAGCCTCATCAATGGCCCTTATTTTAGCTTTAGTTACAACTATAACTTGATGACTTGAAGTGTTAATCTCACCACTCTGATTAAAAGAAACATGATCATCCATTTGCTAATTCACATTAAAGACATATAGATACCCTTGAAATTATTGAGTCTCTCCTTTTGATACCAAACTTATCTCTTGATATTGAATTTATTGAAAAGAAAACTCTTCTTTTTTCATTTGTGGCATAATAATATTTTATGACACCAAGGCTTGGTTATGAAAATCATTGAGATTAGAGGGATGCCAACCTGAATCATGCATTAAATTATTTTGTGTTAGTGTGGGAATAATAGCCTTTGAAGTGGAAGGTACATTAGGATCAAGAGCTACATATGGATTATCTTGAGTTATGGATCTTTATGCTTGGTAGGGTGGTTTATTTTATCTAAACCCCTGATAAGGAGGCCTTTGATCTTTGAAGGGATGATAGGTGGTCTAATTTTTTTTTTGATAAGGCCTTTTAGATTGATATTAATATCTCTTGAGTTACACTTATTCATTTCCAAAAAAATGTAGCAAACCTTTCAGCTCACTAGTCTCACTATCTTGACTAGAAGGGGCTACAAATTGGGCTTGAGGAGATAGAATAGGATCTAATGATGGAATTTTAGTAACTTGAGAGGATGGTATAGGCTTCAAAGCTATGAATATAGGAATTAGAGGCCTTGGAAAAAGCTTACCAATTTGTATCAAACTATTCTCAACCCTTATTGTAACCTTATAAGCATCTAGAAAAGTAATACCACCCATTGACTATATCATCACACTAATATCAGAGTTGAGGGTTTTGAGATAGTACAAAAAAGAATATTCTAGGGATGGTCTAATCAATACAGGTATCTTAGTCCATGTCTTTTGGAATCTGAGGTTAAAATCAAACATGAACTCATGAGGGGATCTTTTTATGGTAGTCAGTTGTTCAACTAAGGATGGATGATCATATTTGTCCTAAAATTATTTGAATATGGCTACACCTAATTCATCCTAGGTAGTAATGGAATTTAGTGGGAGGTTTCTATAACACTTTATCTCTTTTCTTTTGAAAGAAGAAACAAGCAGTATAATAGCTACATTTTCTTGGACAACATTATGCACTAAAAAAATGTTGGAAACATCTTGAATGTGCTCAATGGGAGTTATTTGATCTTATCCTAAGGATAATGGGATACTCTTAATAGTAAAAACATTAATATCATCAAATTGGGATAAATTTAGTGGACTACCTCTCCTGAATGGAACAAGCACTTAGTTTCTGATGGGTATATAGATAGTGGGGATTACATTACTTAGGATAATAGGATGACCAAGAGATGAATATTGCCTTTTGGGATAAGGTTTAATCCTATTAAACATTGTTATTTTATATGAAGTATAAGGTAACTCAATGAATTAAAGAGGAATACATTTACTAGCTGACCTTGTGGTAACCTTTGGAATGAAAGTGTCACTTGGATGATGTTATGAACTCTACAACCTAAAGACTATTTAGATTTTGATTATGATGGATGTCTTCCTTTATTGAAAATACTTATCCTTAGCTCCAAAAATTAGCTATGCTAAGGATAATGCATCTCATCAGGCATGCTAGAAACTATTATCAATTTAAGGGCACCCTGTTGGAAGGAATGCAAGCAAAAATTCTATTTAGCTAAAATAATGGGATCTTCTTAGAGAATGGGTGACTCTAAAAGTGAGAAGAACCTCTAGATAGGGTTGGTTCCTTTGGATGTATCACCTAAACTAATCACTTTTTTGGAAAATAGAAAGAAAGTGATAATAATTCATGAAAACATGTAAAAGAAGGTGATGCACCAATGTTTTAAAAACTAATAATTACACATAACACACATTATCAAACACTTTTAAAACTTGTAAATATCACTTCACTCACTCTTTTATCAAATTTCACATAAGTATTTCACAAAAAGGCATGAAATAGACATCAATATAGCATGGGAGGGTAGATCTTAGGTCTTTACCACTTCAAAACCAATTAATAAACTATCTATGGCACTTAGAATAACCTATGAAAGATACAAAACACTTCAAAAAGGTGAGAAAACTTAGGTAGAGGAAAAATAAAGCATACATTCACTTATCCACATTAATGAATTCATAATACACACTTTAATTTAGCTTAAAAATGGAGGAATTCAATATTTTTTTGCAGAAAATAGGTGTTGGAGTAAAAAAATTAGCATAACATGGGAATGCCAAAAACATAAGAGACTCCATTTTTCACTAGATCAAACTTGGCTTTATAACACTAAAAAACATCCTTGTGCTAAGATGGAGAGTGCACGCTAGAGCCTTGGTTGATTATCCCATCAGATCCATAACCTTGGGCTATTTATATTATGGTTGCCATGTGCATGCACTCAAGAAGATCCCATGGAAAATTAGGAGCTAGTAACTCACCTGCTAGGTGGTGCATAATAGGCACTATAGGTCCATTTTGAGCTTGATATCATGAAGTTACATTCCCCATCTTGAATCTATGATGACACTTTTAACAAACATAATTTAATTATTGAAATGGTTATGATCTTCTATTGAGGCCTCCATAGTGATCTTCAAGTGCTTCAAAAGACACAACAGGTTCTATCCATTATGATGACAACTGTATCAAACACAATCCTTGCTTGATCAAACTCACATTACATCATGGACATGAATTCCATAATGATTTAGGGTTTATAACCCCCCTTTTCCATTTAATACTCTTAACACCTTATTTTAATATTCTCTTCATCTCCACTATCCTTTTATACCACTTTCATAAAGGGTATATACCACTTTCATAAAGGGTATATACCACTTTTGCAAAGGGTAAAACTCCCAAACCCTAAACATAGGTCCACTTTACATAGAACTAGGCTTCAATGGTGGTATACAAATCTATAGAGTTTGATTATGTGACACCCAAATCACATTTTGATCTCATGTTCATGCATTCATAGGCTTGTGTCCGTGAAATATTTTGACCTAATGTGTCTGCCCATATGGTATCTTCCTACCACACTATTTATTAAAATATGACCATCACTACTTTGGACATATGTCCTCATCTTGTGTCCCCTATAACTTGAATAAATCTACTCCATCAATCCCTTAGGAGTCTTCTATCTTTGAATTTGACTTTGGCCATTGACCTTTGATCCAGGCTCAAAATTGTGATGTTTGGCTTTAGACATGTTGTTAAATCTCCATTTGTAGGATTATGTCACTTAGTAGTTTTGTGTGCCTTTTATGGACCCTATTATCAGTCTTTATCTAATTAATGCACTTACACCATGTGGTAGCCTTATGTGCAATCTAGGATCATTAAATTTTTGACCTTGATCTATATCATCAATTTCTATCCACATGGTTGAATGCACATTATAGATCTTTGATCTACCAGATCAAATGCATGCCATTAATATTCCTTTTACATGATTGAATGTGGTTTGTATATTTACTTAGGGTTCACCATGATCAAGACACTTGGCACTATTTCATTCATTCTTAGTATCCTCTGACCTTTTGACCTCATTCTCGCTATTGATCTTTGATTGAATGGTTGAACTCATGTTGTTGATCTTCATTGACTTATTGACCTTGCTATCAGCCATGTGACATTTATATGCTATCCAAGATTATAAGATCATGACACCTAACAGACTTACATTCAACTTAAAATTTGTTGAAGATTTTTAAATGAAAATAATTATTTATGGTAGCTTTAATTAGATTCCACTGGGCTTGTCTTATACTATTAGATCATTTTTGAAGGTTTATATCTTGAGATGGGAAACACACTAAGGGACCAAAATTATAGGAGATATTTATGGCATCAAATACAAAATTTTCATGTAATTTTAAAACTTTGGTTGACCTCTCAAGCACACTTATTAAATCTAAAAAAAAATGATATGTTCTTTCCTGCATGACGTGTTATGATGGTTTGATTCCTATTGATCATTTAATGACCTTTCAAGACCAACTCATTGATTCATAAGACAAATGGGCATGATGTTCAAGTTTTTAATGGTAGAGGTGAAATTTTGACTTGTGAAGTCAAAATTGTTAATAAGTACCATTCACCTTGTTGGTATTGGTTTTGGTTGTGGGTTTGATATTTCATGTTATGAGGTAGAAGTTTGTTGAAATTAACTACAAAATGGTAGGAGAAGGTTTTGTTTCCTAACCTTAGTGTTGTTAGCATTATTGGTGTTATTTTTAGGTTAATATTGACTATTATTTATGGGGATTTGTTTCTTCACTTGATCGATGATTCCATTAGTGGTAACATTCTTATTATGGTTCAGTATCTTAGGACCTTATTTATTCACATTGTTTAGGTTTGGGTTTGAATGTTGAGATCCCTCATTATTTTGAATAGGAGTAATGATGTGCCAATTGGTCCTATAAGTCTACTATCTAATATTAATGGCTTTTTGTTTAATGTGAAATTCACTCTTAAGGGCTTCTTCATATGACAATTATGGTAACTTCTAGACATCTTCCCTTGTTTCCTTGTTGAGAGAGTGAAGGAAAAGATCACAAAGTTATCGTTGGTCCATGTTAGGTGCATTGGAAAAGGAATACAAGAACCACCATCATCTCATGATAAAATGGGTAGCTAATTAATTTTATTCTTATTTTATATACAAGAACTATCATAAGCTAATATTTAGAAGTTTATTCATGTTAAATTCCTTGAAAAACTCAGCCATAAGCTAGTGAAAAAAGTGTATGGATCCTTTAGGTAGATAGTATTACTAGTCAAGTGAGATCCCCTAAAAAATATTGATAAATATCATCATCACAACCACATCCTAAGGCATGATCTTATAATGGTGGTAGTGTAGGATTTTACATGTGCAATTGCATCCCCTTCCCATTTAAAGTTGGGAAGATCTGGTAGGGGTTTTGAAAGAAGGAATCTTCACATGTTCATGTTGAGGGGATCCTTGAGGTATTTGACATAGTCTCCCATGTTATTAAAATATTTAAGCATCATGGTGAGACTAGAATGATGAGGTGGGGTAGTATATGGGTTGGACTTATAGCCACTAAGAGGTAGAATAAACTTAATAAGGTGGTATATATTAGTCCAAGGAATAACTATCTATTTGAGTAGATTTTTAGTACATGTGGAAGTATGAAGGGACCTTATGATATGCAGGAGGCATCATGAATTGTTATGGTAAAGTGTATATGGTTTATTTTGGTGAGGTTTATGTGGCCTATTATGGTGTTACATAGGTGGTTTATGTGTATCCTTTATGCAGAGGGGGTTATATGTGAGATGTGTATGGCTTGGAGGTGTGGAGAATAGTGGATTATTTTTTGCCACATTATTTTGTAGTGGTAGAGCGTACATGTATGCACCCCCTATTGGAGTATAAATAGGTACTTGGTAGGATGAATGAGTTTTGGATACCTTAGGGTTAGGGAACCCATGAGTGAGAATATCTTTTAGGGGTTGGTGAGAGATGTAGTTTT